>CAWUFW010023818.1:0-69220 GCA_963921515.1 Calotriton arnoldi | reverse complement strand
TTTTATTGCATTTTCAAAACAAAATCACCACCTACAACCTATTGGCCGGTGGGAAAACGTCATAAATTATAGAAGGGGAACAAGGATAGAAGCTAGAAAGGCAGAAGGAGAGAGAAAGTAGAAGGGTGTGGGTAGATCAGTATTAGCTAGTGTCGTGCATGTCTAGTGGGCTTCTTCATCTGTCCTGCGTTTCTGCTGCGGGGGGGGTCCTCGGATCTCGGGGGGGGGGGGATCTCTAGTAAGTCCCAGAACACGTAGGTACCTGGGGCACGTAAGTTCGGTAAATTCAGTAGATAAAACCCCAGTGTGGATTTCCAGGTTTTGTCAAAGCGGGGGAGTCTGTGAGATATGCTGGCTGTCATCTTCTCCATTCCTACCACCTCCCATAACTTATGTACCCAGTCCAACCTAGTTGGGACGCCTTCCTTACCCCACCTAGTCAGTATCACCTGTTTGGCCGCCCCCAAAGCCAGCGTAATGGCTCTTCCCCTGCATGATTTCAAGGGGTATGTTAAGGCATTCGGGAGGCCTAGTATTATGTAACTTGGAAATCGTGGCAGGTCGGTGACATATGTGGTATTTATGTCAGGCAATATGGAGTCCCAGAAGGGCTGTATCTTGGGGCAATCCCACAACAGGTGGGTCAAGGTGCCTATCTGGCCGCAGTGGCGCCAGCAGTGAGCATCCGCCCCCCGTTTCCAGCGCGCCACCATATCTGGGGTGTAATACCAGTAATGCGGGATTTTAAGGAACATCTCCTTGCCTGCCGTGCTACAGGAGGAAGCTCTAGCTCTGTGCACAATGTCCTGCCAGTCTTTAGGGGAGAATTCCCGCGTGCATTCTGTCTCCCATCTGCGCTGCGCTGGGGTCTTACTTCGTTGTGTAGGTGTGATTAAAAAGGCATATATATCTGACAATAGCCGTTTGTCTGAGGTTCTGGTTATGAACCATTTCTCGAACTTCGTTAAGGGCCGCCCTGCGTGCCTACTAACTTTCGGTTGTGTCACCTAGTGTCTTAGGGCAAGGTATTGCCAGTACGTGGATTTGTGGAGACCATATCCCGCTGATAGTTGGGGAAAATCCATTGTCCCATTCTCGTCAAAGAGATCCCCCACCCTCTTGCAGTTAGCCTCTTGCCACGTAAGGTAGCTTTGTCCCTGACGCGCCAGCAGAAATTCCAGGTGGCCTATGAAAGGGGTCAATGGGGACGTAGGAGTTGATAGGCTTTGTGCCACTTGGACCCTGTCCCACGCAGTCAGCGTGGCTCTCAACACCGGGGAGATGTATACTCCATCTGGGCGATAACGTTTGGGTAGCCATGGGACCTTCCACATATGTATGCCTGCTATTGCCCGATCTATGAAGCACCAATGCTTTTCGGACATTAGTCTATACCATTCGACCATATAGCGTAATTGGGCCGCTTGATAATAGCGCACCAAGTTGGGAAATCCGAGACCTCCTTCTGCTTGTATCAAATAAGTTTGTTGGCGGGCCATGCGAGCTTTCTTCCCACCCCAAACAAAATCCACCAAGAGGTGCTGCAGCTTAGCGCGTACCTGAGGGGGGGCTGCAGCGGGAGAGTTTGCATTACATATAATATACGTGGTAGTATAGTCATCTTGACCGTAGCTAGTCTGCCAAGCCAGGACAGTGTAAGATGTCTCCATCGCTGGAGAGCGACCCGGGTGTTGTTCAGTAATGTACCATAGTTCTCGCTTACCGTGCGGTCAAGCGTAGAGTATATTTGGAGGCCCAGGTAGGGGACACCTGAGTCCGCCCATCCAAAGGGGAAGTCCGCTTTAAATCACTCTAGGTCAGCTCTAGGAATAGTGAGGCTAAGGGCTTGGGTCTTGTGTATATTCATCTTAAAGCCTGAGACCCGGCCAAAGACATCGAATTCCCGCATGAGTGGTGGTATGGAGGTATCTGGATGAGTAAGAAAGAGCACCACATCATCCGCGTAAAGGGAGATCTTGTGTTCCCTATCTCCCATATAAATCCCAGTGATTGCAGCATGTTGACGAATACGCTCCGCGAAGGGCTTCATATACAGAGCAAATAGGAGGAGTGATAAGGGACACCCCTGTCGGGTGCCTCTCCCAATTTTAAAGGATTGAGACCAAACCCCGTTCACATAGATTCGTGCCGCAGGGGCCTTGTATGTGCTATTGACCTAGTGCAAGAATTGCGGTCCCAGTCCAAATTTCGCCAAAACCAGGCGCAGATAAGGCCATTGGACTCGATCGAAAGCCTTCTCGGCGTCTACCGAGAAAAGCAAGGCTGGCCTCTGCGAACGTTGGGTCTTGTCGATAAGGTGGCATAGTCGTCGGGAGCCATCGCTACAACTTCTTTCGGGTATAAAGCCGGACTGGTCTGGATCCACCATCCCCTGCATGTGTGGTGCTAAGCGGGCTGCCAGTATGCTGGTGAAGATTTTGAGATCAACATTGAGCAGCGAGATGGGGCGGTATGATGTGCACTTCTTCGGGTCCTTTCCCGGCTTTGGCAAGACCACTACCGTGGCCATACGCATAGAGGTTGGGATCGTTCCTTCAGCACTGAAGGAGTTAAAGAGTTGCGTAAGTATCGGGGTTAAGCTCGGGCCAGGGTCTTATAAAAGTCCAAGGAAAATCCATCTTCCCCTGGGGCCTTGCCCAACACCAGTCCCTGGATCGCCTTCAATACCTCATCTGGCTTGATATCCGCCTCCAATCTGTCCGCATCCACAGCCGGAAGAGGGGTGACCTGTGCTTGTGCGACATACGCCGCTGCTGCTGCTTCATCCGAAGGGGCTGCCGTATATAGGGCTGTGTAGAATTTTTCGAATTCAAGGGCTATCAGTTCATCCCCTTGTACTGTGTCTCCGTGCGCGGTTTCTATCTCGGCTATATGGCGCTGCTTTATTTGGGAGCGTACCTGGCACGCCAACAGCCTCCCAGCCTTATTCCCCCACTCATAAAAGCGCTTCTTAGTGCGGAGAAGGGAGTATTCTGCCCTGTCGAGATCCAGTGCTTTCAGCTGCTTGCGAGCAATGGTAAGCTGGCGGCGCACCCAAACCTCCCCCGTCTTCCTATGTACCGTTTCTAGTTCTCTGACCTGCCCCTCTAGTCGGTCCCTCTTTTCTTTCCTGTCCCTGTTCAGTCCGGCCGCTATCGCAATAAACTGTCCCCGGATGACCACCTTCAGCGTGTCCCATAATAAATGTATGTGTGTTTGACCATCATCGTTTTGGTCCATAAAGGTTTGTATGGCATCTTGGATCTCTTTGATGTTCGCATCATACGTAAGCAGTTTATGGTTAAGTCGCCATATTCTATGTTTCTGGTAGTCCCCTTCAAGGCGCCAGGAAAAGCGAAAGGGTGTGTGGTCTGAAAGTGACGCAATACCTATGGATGTGTCCAAGATCCCTAGGGTGATCCGTGGAGTGGTTAAGAAGAAATCTAGTCGGTCATAAGACTGATGGGCCGCCGAGAAAAAGGTGTATTCCAGGGCTGCAGGGTTACGCTGTCTCCAGGCATCTGTGAGGCACACTTCCCCCAACCACTGCTGCATGGATGTAGACAACACACCCAAATGACTGTCCGGTGTGTGGTTCTATCAAGAGCAGGGTCTTGTACTATGTTAAAGTCTCCCCCTATTATAAGGTTTTCACCCGAGGTTTCTAATATCGAGCTTATGGCGTCCTTAAGAAACACCTCTTGTCCCTCGTTGGGCCCATAGATTTATGCCAATGTGTAGTGATGCCCTCCCACAACCACCCTCAATGCCAATAACCTACCCGGTATTTCCGTTTGCACCCCTAGTATCTTCCCGGGGAAGTGTGTTGCAAAAAGCACCACACTCCATCCAGCCCGCGCGTTTCAGATGGGTTTCCTGCAAAAGGCAGACGTCGCATTTAATTTCTTTGAGGTATGATAGGAGTGCCCTTTGCTTCGCCGGAGAATTAAGGCCCCGCACATTGAGGCTTACTATTAAAGTGTTATGGGGTGCCATTGAGGCATTGTAGGTGTATGTGCATCAAACTATGATTCCCCTCCCTCTCAATCGTCTGTGATCCTCTACGCTTGTTGTCTGCTGGATGGTCTGTGTGACCCGAATCCTCCCACCTGGCGAGTTCCCAGTTGTGTATCAAGGAGGTATTAGTTTCTCCCTTCTCGGTGCATGGGGAATGAGAAGCCCCAATCCCTAGTTGTGGTAGCCCAGCTTTAGCGGAGTGGTCTTCCTTCTCCGTCCCCCACCCAAGTGTACACCAAGCAGGATTTATAGGGCAGCCCTGTGTGTTTTGTAACCTGAGGTCCCCACTCAATTTCGGATACCTTCTCCACGAGCCCTCGCAGCCGTCCTCGCTGTGATGCACCCATTCGTTTTCGATTCCTGGCTGGGAAAAGAGTGCACCAAAGGGACGCGAAAGGGAAAAAAGGAGTAAGAAATATCTATAGGAGAAGAATTTGTAACATGATATCAACAAGAGAACTGCCCTCCTTCGGGCACCAAAGGCGCCTTGGTGCGTGGGTCCATCTGGCTGGTGGCCGTGCAGCCCCATCTGGTCTTCCAGTGGGTGAGAAGCGGGCTCCGCCCACGATGGCCATTCTCAGTTCTTGTCCCGGTTCCGCCAGCAACCGATCTGTTTCTGTAATCTGGTAGCAATCCCCGAGGCCTCCTCATTCAGCTGTTTAATAAGTGCCTCTCGCTCCTTTTGACTTTCTTTTTCTGATTGTCACGTGCGTGAGTCTTTCCCGATGCGGCGTCCTCGTCTCCTCTTTGCGGTCTGCTCAGCTCCTTCCTCGCCCGGGGGCTGGTCTTCCAAATCCCCTTCCACAAAGTCCACTCCCAGAACTTTCTTCGCTTCTTGAAGGGTTCTCACCGCGTGCGTTTCTTTATCCCACACAAAGAGTAGCTTGAAGGGGTGCCCCCACCTGTATCGTATCTCGTGGTCTCGCAGGAAGGTAGTGACGGGGCGCAGGGACTGGCGGTGCTGGAGCGTTAGCTGGGAAAGATCTTGGTAGATGCCCACTTGTATGCCCTCAAATTGAATGGTCGCCTTGTCCCGGGTGGCCGCCATAATGACTTCCTTCTGGCGATAGGAGTGCAGACATGTGAGGATATCTTGGGGTTGGCCTGGATTCTTTGCCGGGCGGCCCGCCCTGTGTGTGCGATCCAAAACGATCTCCTGATCTTCTAACGCCGGGGCAGCATGTCGGAAAAGCTGGGTCACAAATTCCTCCAGCCTCCCTGCGTCTGCACGAAGAGGGATTCCTTTGATACATATATTCGAGCGCCGAGATCTATTTTCCAAATCTTCGAGGCGCAAGCACAGCTCTTCATTTTGGTCCCATAGATCCATCAGCTCACGAGTATGTGAGTGAAGTTCTTCCTCCCTACTATCGCCTGCCTTTTCTAGGGTGTCCACGTGGTCTCCCAGCTCACTAATATCCTTTCTGACCAGCTTCAGATCCGCGGAGACCTCCTGTCTCAAAGTCGTCCCGCAGCGTATTAAACAGTTGTTCCATGAAGCTCCTCGTGATCTGTTCTTCCGTTCCTTGGTCAGCGTGGCCTAGGTCCCCTTCCTGGGTCTGTGATAGTGGCAACTCCGCGGCCTGTCCATCCGTCCGCTTGCCCCCCAGTTTCTGCAGGAGGTCTTTGATGCTGGTCTCCTTTTTGGCGCGGCTGGACAACATTTTGTTAGCGCCGGCTGGTGGGTGCCAAGTGACGCCTAGACCATTCCCAATTCCTTAGAATATGTCTGTTCTCGGGCACGAGCAATCAGACAGCCCCCAAGGAGCCTTGTGACCTGTGTTCCCGCTCCTGGCCTGTCCCTGCCATCCTGGCTGCCAACCAGTTCTCCACACGAGCAGAAGAGGGCCTATGTTAGCGCCTGGCTGTGTGAGGCCTCTGTGAGATCCAGGCCTATCTGTTCTCCGCTGCATCCCGCTCCAGGTCCTGCCAACTACCCGGCCCCGGCGCCCCCCCCAACCCCACCTGCAGGCGTATTTGGTGAGGCGTTTGCTTCAGGCCCGCTCACCGCCCCGCCACTTCACCTCGCGGGGATCTAAAATGGCAGCGCGTCCCGGGCCAGCGACGTCTATCCGGCCTTCTGTACTCCCCAATGGCCGTGTGTCCAATCGCCCACCTCTCTGGTTGCCGCTGGATTAGGCGCTTTAACCCCTGCCCAGCCTCCCGTGAGCAGCTCTGTCGTGGAGCAAGTCTTTGGAGTGTTGGGCCCAATACTACTGCAACCCGATGATATGGGGCTTGTATCACGCCTCCCACCACCACAGACACCTTACTTGTCTATATTTGGCCTCCGGACCGGGCCCATCGCTTGGTGCTCTGCAGTCTTGATCCGCCTGTCTGGGCGCGTCTGCTCGATCAATCACTCCCTCCCGGTGGTCAGGCCTTGCCAAACTGCTCCTCCCAGAGCCTTGAAAGTTGTGGACGGCAACGATTACTCCAGGCAGGGCCCACCGAGTCGGCCGAGGCTCCAGGGACCGCCGGCTCCACACCAACAAGGCGACGGCAAAGTGTTAAGGCCCCCCGAGTGGGGCCTGCATAACGGACGCAGGCTGCACCCGGAACTAACCAGGCCGCCTCCGCATCAGACTATGGCACACTCTCGGCAGCTGCCTTCTGACAGCAGCTGCACTCGCTGGGCTCGCTGTACCCTCGCCGCCCCTCCGCAGTCACCAAACTGAAATGCCCTGCCGCCGCTTGCCTGCGTTCGGGTCTCGTCAGCGCCGGCAGCGCCAGAGTAGATACGTGGGTGCCAAAGTGGAAAACTGCGGGGGCTGCGGCGAGGAGCCGAGCAGGCACAGCTCCTTCGCTACCATAGGCTAAGCTCCCCTGCGTCCTCCGCAGCCGCTGAATTACTCCTCTTGGGCCCCAACTCCGCGAGGCACCGACGTGGCCTCGAGGCTGCCCCAGGCGGTCTCGCAACACCCTCCTGTCTCCGCCGCTCCCTGAGAATGGGGCTCTTTTAAGCCGGTTTGGGGGTCCCGGGATGCCCAATAATACGCTCTATGCGTCCATGGCGAGCGGAGCTCCAAGGATTCACTGCTGCACCGCCGCCATCTTGGCCACGCCCCCGAGATGTGGGTTTAGATGAAGAGGTTGCCCTATTGTGAGGACCTTGCATATTATATAAAAAATGAGGTTTAGGATTCTGCTGTCAATCCCCAGGCCTCTGTCCTATACACATGTAACCATGAGTTTAGAACTTGACTCAGAAGCCAGTGCTCCCTGTTGAGGAAAATGAGGTCTGGGATTCAGAACGAGAAACAAGAGGTACCTCCCCAACAATTCCCAGATCCCACTCAAAAGTGGCATTCTTCCTCCTCAAGGAGGTGAGCATCCTCAATCACTTTCCCGCCTTTCTTGCGTAAACTGACTGGAAAGTTCAGTGACCATAAGTATCGGTAGCAAATCATCACCAACGCTGCCCTTCCCTTCTCCCCATTCCAACGTCCTGGATCCACCATTGATGGTTTCTAGTAACACTTGTTGTCTTGCCATTGAACAATCTTTCAACACCCCCAACAGTCCCTCAACCATGGCACAACACTGTGACATGCCCTCAAGCCACCAGGATGTCCAAACTCCACTCACTTCCAACTCGTCAAATTCTTCCAAATCAGTTTTTTGGAACATCGCTGGCTTGGGGAGTAAGCTAGCCTAGAGGAAATGGGGGGCTTTTATAGACAAGGCAGACATAGTCATGCTCCAGGAAACACGGCAAATCATCCCCACCCACAGGCAGGGCCTTACAACCTACCATGTGCCGGCCTGCAAGTCTAAATCAGGTAGCCGGTGGACTTACTACATGAGTCAGAGTCTCTTTGGGGTGTCAGGTTAAACAGCTATCTATTGCCTCCCCAGATATCCTTGGTCTGAAATCTCTCTACCCAATAGGAATGACAAATTCCATCTGTTCAATGTTTATTGCAAGAGCGTTTCAAGGTCTGCTGACTCCCCTGTAATCCATAAACTGAACTATATCATTAATACCAACTCTAAAGGAGAGATCGCCAAAATCATGGGTGGGGATTTTAATGTGTGCTTCAAACCAAACACGCTGCAAAGAAATACATCAATAGTTTGGTCCACATTGCTTTTCGGTAGTGGAAAGATAGACTGCATTGGTGAGATTTCCATGTGGTAGGGTTTTCAGCTACCCCGTTCCCCCTCAAAGATGGGATGGAATTCACTCGGGCCTTTTTCTCCAGAGGAGGTATTTTATCCCAATGCTCTTATGCCATGTTGGTTGACTGACGAAGAAACTGTCTACTTATCTTTTCCTCACACCACATAAGTGGGAGGAGATTGCTTTTCATAATCCCTCTACATCCGGACATTGTTGCCCAACACTTTGACAATAACGTTCACTGAGCTGGACGCTATTCTATTATAAGAGCATTACATTTTTGCTTGCTGAGTTCTTTACTGTGGTGAGAGGTTGTTAATATATTTTGCTTTCCCTGATTTTGCGTACGTTTTATGATTTAATTTTTCATTTATTTTATTTTCTTCAATTTCGTTTTTTAGAATGCAATATATCTTTTGTACAGATTAATTACCTTTTTGTTAGGTCATGCCATATAAATGTTTAAGATAAAATGAATGCTTGTATAGACTGACAAATCTGAAACTACAAAATCTGGAGTCACGTTCTCTGCATAATAGTTGTTTGTCCTCTAAGCTCAAGCACATGGTGCGTTTCATTCCTTCTTTGTTCTGCAAAAGATTCTCGCACTATCACTCGTGCCACTAAAAAATTATCAGTCTCATGAAATAGTGATGTGTACCCAGTCTATTGCAACGCATCTATGTGTGGGTCTTCCATGTGTAAAAGACTGAAAAATTAAAGCCAATCCAGCAATATGTGTCTGCCTCATTTTGAAGTGAACACATCTAAGTATCTAGTAAATCTCTGTGCTAACAACCGATTAAAGTATTGTGAAATTTCGAAGCTCTATTTTTATCTGTTAATGTCATACATAAGCCTGCTCTTGAGTACCTCACCCTACTGGTATCTACCTTAACAGAAAACCAGACCTCCTAAGTCAGCCCCTAAAGGCTGCCGTCCCTCTGAAAGATGACAATTTCTGAGTACCTATAATTCGTTTAGTGCTCCATACTCTGGAGCACCCCACTGCACATTTGCCTTGAACCTGACAACATGGAATTTCAAAGAGCATCAAAGACCCTTCTGATCTGCTCAGCATACAGACTTCAAAACTTCCCCCTTAAACACTTCATTCCTGAATATTATTATCCGCCCAAATATCCATGTCCATACAACCTCCTGGAAAGAACTTAGAGGAGTACAATTGCTATGTATAGGTCAAAAAGTTAGTCTGCCAGTGAACCGCAGCATTCTCATGGCTCTCTGCTGTCTTGTCTAAAGAGATTAACCAGCTTGCCCATGAGCCATCTGTCTTCCCTTATTTAATTCTTGAATCACTTTGTCATAGACACGTATTAAGGTCTGGCTTGATAGCGCAGCTGTTGCCAGACAATTATGTGAGAATCACTAGAGAGGGGCTTTGGCTCCGCCTACATGTTGGGAACCAGAAGTGCTTGTTTTGATTGGTCAGAACTTGTGTGCTTCCAGAAAAAAGTGTTTGCCCTCCACACAGCTGTGATCATTTTGTTTATTTATACAGCTGGCTGAAGTTGAACTTTCAGGAGCAAACATATGACATTGAAATGCTATTAAAGTCTTAGATAGCTAGATAATTTATGATGTTTTTCTCTGGCAGCAGCACAGATGGGAGGAGGGCAGTCATTAACCTAGATGGATTTTTAGGTCTGGCTTGAAAGTGTATTCATAGGCCTGACCTATTGGCATTGCCAGTGCTGGCTTATAGTTTGTGATTGCCTCGTCCTGGTAAGCCCATACCTCTATGGACCCTACAATCCTGAGACTTAGATAGCTTGCCAATTTTCTTTCTCAAAGGTAGTTGCTCGGCTCCTCCACCCATCTACTTTTGCGAAGTATGACTACATCTCCTTTTTCTCAGGTGTTTTTGTTTCTCTTCCTGATTGCTAAACTTTGGTGACTCTGGGGCAGGAACTGGCTCAACGGGATCGGAGGGTGAAGAGGGGCTTTCAGAAAAGGTGGATTACTGTCTACAATCTGGTCAGACGTGGGACAACATCATTTTTGGCAGTGGTGTGGATAAGCAGAGCTGTAGTTGTCTATTGTGCTGGTACCGTCATCTTTGAAATCATTTGTAGTTTGATTCTAATGTCCCAGCGTAGTCTCTTCAATAAACTCAAAAGGTTGGCATTGTTATTTAGTTTTGATGTTTGTTGTCGCCAAAACTATTGCGTTGTTACTGAAAAATATTATGTTGCTAAACAAATATCACAATTGTGCGTAAGAATTCACAGTAAATCCAAAACCATTATTTAGACAGAAGTGCATCCTCTACAGCTGTAACAAGGTAGTTGTGTCTTTTGTCTTCCACATCGTTTATTGATAGGATCCTCCTAGGATTTAATCTGATTATTTTCTGTGACAGAAGATGTCTTCATGGATATTCTTGAAACCAAATCATGTTAGATGATTTGTTTTTGATTTTTATTCACCAACACCATAGCTGTTGACACATAATACCATAGAAATTGCCAATTCTCAGCCAAGTGAAAATCTGTGTACAAGTGTGGTGACGACAGCGACAAACCTCACTACACAGTAGACTCCTTGTTCTCAAGGGCTGCAATGGCATCTTGTAGGGTTGGTGTGTGCATATGGAATCCTGGACTAGAGTTTCAGGTGGGAATAATAAGCTTGGCAGCTTGTGTAGAATTTGGATTGGTGACTTGTAGTTGAAGAACTTTTCTTTGAGGTACATTTGTAGTTAAGCTGGTTTCTTGAAGCCTGTCTAGTCTGCTTCTTCATTTTGCTGGTGGTATATTTGGGTTCCACGCAAGCAGAACCTTAAGATGTTGTGTGCTGTACGTCCGGGTAATGAAACTACCACCCCAGGCTTCCTATGCACGTGTAAGAAGAAGAGATATGCACCCACTAGACCTGTATTACTTCAATTCTGCTGATACATGCTGTTGGTACTGTTCCATAATATTGACATGTGAGTAGATTTTCATATGATCAATTTTATTATATTTTCTTTTCCTTATAGTTTTCTATTATTCCTTATAAATTATTTGAAAAACAGCATATTAATATGAACGGTCTACATGCTGCATTTCTGCTGAGGCTCGTTTTGATGTATAGACTACTGGGACACCTGTATGAATGTTAAGTATGCTAGTGTTGCAGTGTGAATAAAAGATAGAATGAGAGGATTGGGTATGAACGTAGTTGGTCTATCTTGGATGGTACTATTGTGTTTTTAACAAAATCAAAGGAACGTGTTACAATACATAGAAAGAATTTTGAAATGTATTTGTAGACCGTTCATATTAATATGCTGTTTTTCAAATAATTAATGAGGAATAATAGAAAACGTGGTAAAAAAATATATAGAAAAAAAGTATAATAAAAATGATCTAATGAAAATCTACTCACATGTCAATATTCCATAATAAATGGGACCGTACCAACAGCATGTATCAACAGAATGGAAGTAATACAGGTCTATTATCTCCTATTCTTAGGAGTGTTTGTTTCCCCCTGCACCCAGACCTAAAAGTATTTGTTTAGGGGGTTACCTTCGTACACTTGATTCTCATGCACGTGTGGCAGTAGTCTACAGAAGATCACTGCAATTTTGGTGTCATTGACTCAGTTGGGACGGTGTGCATCTGCACTGTTGCTGGTACTGGCTTGACCAGTGTTGTCAGTCAGATGCACAGGGCTTCCTTTGAAATGCACGTTGGACCAACAATGCCAATAAAACACAGCACTCCCCTATGTGAACAGAATTTGCAGGCATCTACCCATCTTCTGTGTTGGACAGCATCGATTCTGACTACAGTGTACAATGTGAGGAGAACATTGGCATTGTCTTCTGCTATTCGAATGGGATGCATCACAAGATACAAGATGGTTGTGTCCTAAAAGTAGCAGCCTGTTCCAACAGAGGAAATGTTGGATATGTTTGTGTCCCATGGGTCAGGGAGTGCCATCTAACAGTGCACATTCAGAGAAGTGTGGGCCAATACCATAATGCATTGCACATGGTAATGCTGCTAGCGCCAAGTGATTTATCACTTCAAAACGGGGTCCCATCGCCAAACCACAGATGATCTCATTTACTTTTTTAGGTCTCGCCTACGCAGCGCGCATGCGCTGCATAGGAGGGGATCTCTTGGAATCGATTCGCTGCTTCGCTCAAAACGTGCACGCTTTGCATTGCTTTCAATGGCAACGCGTGCATGTTTATGCTTTTGGGAGCGAAGCTTTGGCGACATCTGTTTGTAATTAACTTGCAAACAGATGGTGCCTCTGCCGCTCCCGCAAGGGAAACGCTTTGTGGGTTTTTTTTTTTTGCTCGTCAGTTTCTGCAGGCACACTTCCCCCACTCTGTGGCTTTACTGTCAGCCTTTCACCTGTGAACATGTTTGCAAAAGGCTCAGACAAAATCATTTAGCGGACCTCTTGGAGGCTCGCTCCAGGTCACGGTCCCCAAATCTGCCAAAGCCTGCGCAAACAAAGCGAAACGTGAGGAATTTTAATCCTGCGGGGAGGTCGCCGCCCTCCTGTCATGGCGCTGACTTCAGAACAAATGGCATTGTTCGACAAAGCAAGCCCAGCAGATGTCTTTCAGCAGCAAAATGAAATGTTCCCTGAAGTCTCTGTCTCCTGCCACCAGCCGGGTCGCCACAAACGTGGAAACCGGAGCCAAGGAAAATGCAAAGCTGTGTCTCACTCAATGATGACGCCACATCAGTTACCAGAAACACAAGACTTTCTCCAGAAATATATCAACAAATGCAGCTCAAAGGAGTTTTATATGCCAAACCATTTAGGCTATTTGATACTGTACATTCCTCAAGCTTTATAGTTCTTAAAGCATGTCAGCAACAAGGGAATGATAAGCCACGAAAAGGGCAAACATCACCTTTGATTGTGGAATATCTTTGAGGTTTGTCTGTCTCCTCTTAAGTGTTGCTTCTTTTGAACCATGGTATCACTCATTCATTTTGCTTGGAACCCTTGACGCTAAAACGTCTGTGGTCGACAGTGAACATCTCGTGCACACATTTTGGGCTAAGTGATTTTAAAAAAATATATAAATTATCTGTATTGATATTTCAATAAGCCAAAAATGACTACTTACAATTGATAATCGTCATTTTTTTACATTACCAAAGTAGAAAAGGTTAGCGTATGCGTTTCAGGATGAGTTATTAGTAACTTACTGCAACAAAACAAATGATTGCATGTGGATATCAGGGAAACCAGTAACTGTGCTCTGATCCGTGACATTTGCTGTAAAGTCGGTTAACTGCTCGTCACGACAAACGTATTTGTAGACTAAATGTGTCTGGCCTGTCCTCTGTGTGGTTTATTAACGAAGGAGGCAGAATTACTAACACGAGGAATGATTTGTTCAACTCAGATGCAGAAACCTAGGTTCAGTCATCTGATAGTCCACGAGGTTTTACATCGTTGCTAATTGTGTGTACCATTTCGTCCCATTGTTATGCTATAGACAGGCCACAGGAATTATGCAGTAGGGTTACACCAAATTATGGGCGGGGTCGAGTAAATTATACTGTAAGAAAAGGCAAAGTATGCAGTATAATGCAGCACATTTTTTACAGTATTACTTCATTATTTTGAAATTTTTATACATGGAATACCATCAGCGCAAAGATTTTACTTCATCCTACCAGTTTGACAAAGAAATACGGAAATAAGCAACTTTAAGATGATCAGTTAACCTTTGTGAAGGGCCTGCCACTGTGCACAAACATATGTGCCATCTTTTTATTAACTTTTTTATCCATTTGAGCTAGAAACTTTTTTTGTTAAAATCTGCAGATTATGCCGCAGATGGTGGACTGTGTATCAAATGTGGCAAAAAATTCATAATTATATGAAAAACGCTGCGAACACAGAATCGCAGAATTCCGGTGGCCCTGGCCATACAGTGCTTCCTCAGACCTTTTGCATTCTCAGCGTCTTCCCAGCAAAGTGTCCCTTTCAGCCAGTTAGTGAAGGTTGGCGGTGCCCTGGCTTTCTACCTCAAGGAGGAAGCCGTTTCCAATGTTACTGTCCATTTTTCATCTGTATAGACGGAGCATACAACATTCGATCAGACGCATCACTTCTGTCAGCTCATCAAGAACGTCTGTCCAATAATCTGTTACGGCGGGCCAATGCTACAGCATGTGTTTTAATTCCACTTAAGGTGAAGGACAGCCAGTGTATGAATAAGGGAATATTTTGTTAATTTTACCAGGTGTGAGGTAGGTTCTATGCAATATGTTAAACTGAATATATTTAAGCTTTGTATTACGTGATACTTTTTGATGATATGCTATGATCTTATCCCACTCTGTCGTTTAATACTCGGTGGCGGCTACAGTAAATAAACAAGCATTGGCATAGCCAATAGGTCTCGCCTTTGGGACCTTATAAGTGTTTAGCCATGCAACAGTTGATGTTGTTGCACCAAGGATATTGTGCTGCATAACTAAATACTTATAAGGTCCCAAAAGCAAGACCTATTGGCTATGCCAATGCTTGTTTAAATAGTAGTTGTGTAAAGCAGTTTATCTAGCCGATCGGTTACTCCAAAATACTGGGGATAGTACAGAAAACACATGCAAAGGAGGAGGTGAGCTTGTGTTTTGGTGTGTTGTGCGCAAGCTCTTGTTTTCACTGCTGGTGAATATTGTGTAATTCTGGACAGCAAGTAAACTGGTATTGTATATTACTGCACATCGCAGGAACCAGTGATGTGCATTACTGGCAATGACTGAAAATGACAATGTTTAATCGGGCATTATGAGAGCTGATTTTGTGAAAACCCAAGGATACAAAAAAGTAAAATTGGTGTAAAGGTGAATCAACATAAAAAACATTAACTGATACGTACTATGCACATGTTAGAATTCACAGGACCATTGTGCATTCTAAGTACATGATGAAACCATTGGTGAAACATGAATATTGCCAAGCAAAACCATCGGGTCCTTATGCGTTGCATTGCTGCTTTGATTTACCTCTGGGCTCGGGTGCTCTTTTTCGTTCCTAATCGCCACCTCAGCCGAGTACTTCCTGCCAGCAGAGTCCCAGGTGTGGACTGCAAAGGTTTTCAGCCCGTCGTGGAGATGCACCTGCCTCTTCAGTGAGACGGTCCCATCCGGAGTTATTCGGAAGCGGCTCTCTTCGACATTGTATGGGCGGAGCCTCCTCTCTGTGCAGTCATCAAAGCGCACTGTGCATTTGAAAGAGGTTGAAGAGAACGAGGCCTCATTAATTGACTTGCTTCTGAAGCTTTGATATACAAACTTGAAAGGTTTGGAACAGCCAAAAGAAGATTCTCATAGCTGCTCATTTATCAGAATGGGGTTGAGTTCCCTTTAAATTGGGAGGCACGTTCATGCGTGAAAGACACTTCCTGCTTCTAAAAGTCAGAACCCATGGAGAGCCAGCTGGTGGAAGTAACTCACTCCATAGCAAATTACACAAACGTCTATGAAAATCCCTGTTTCGATGCACTCACAAGCACTATCATATACCTGGCGTCTATTCCACCTCACTTATTAGCAGTGCTTTAAATGGGCCGGTACTCACCGGTACTGAGTACCGGCACTTCCGAATTTTTTTGCCGTCAGTACCGGCACTTCTCTGTAGCCAGTGAGAGTACCGGTACCCTAATCCACGGCAGGTCAGGTTAGGTTTCTCCATTAGGATAGCATGGCTGCACGACACAGAGGTCGTTGGCTTAAAAAAGATTGTTAGAATTCGTTGAAAATTCATCATAAAAGAAAGTCCTGCTTCAGCGTTTCACTTAAGCCAGAACACCACTGAACTAATACATGGATCAGAAGACAAAATATTTGTCATTTTCACATGTCTTAGACTTGATTGCTGAATGATTAGAATCGTTGTTGTAGTTACAATATCATACTAATGTAAAGCAAAGTCGGGAGAGACTCTTAGAAACCATTTGCATTTTGGTATCATACAATAAAAGTGCATGATTCCGTTGTGTGTTAAAACTTTCTCTCACAGACAGCTGTGCAAAGTGATATGTTAAACCTGGAAGAAACCACGTGATTAATATTTACTTGTACAGAAGGGTGTGTTCAGTCTGAAATGCACTATCACTAGTGCACATCAAGCTCCTATAAGTTGTAGTGCACATACAGCCCAACGGTGCACATTCAACTCTGTTATGCAGCCACTAACTAGTTCGATCATTTAAATATATCGCCAGTGGTGGAAGCCCAAACATCTGCTTCTTTTACTAAACTGACAAAAAACAGAAAATATCTGGTGCAGCAAGGCAGCACCAGTGGGCAAAGGATGGTGTTTAGGCATCTACAACATTATCGTACTGCAATTGCACTAATATAGCGCTTCAGAACTCTGACAATGTGCCCAGGCGCTTTAGCGGATGGGTAGCACACTTGCACTTTACCTTCACTCATTGTTGCCCCAGCTTGAGGATTCACCCAGAAACGAGAGAGGAGCAGCAGTACCAACGTGATTCACACATGGTAATCATGAAAGGCAAGCTTGTGTGCCAGCAAGTCAGACTGTGGTAAGAAACAGTGCAACAAGGATTCGTTGAGGACTGAGCTTTATTTTGATCCATTGTCATGCATTCCTTTGGTTCCCAGAAGCAAAACTGATCTGTTAAATCTTAGAAAAACTAAAGACCTGGCTGTTTTCAATTCTTCTACCTTCAGCATCAAATGCCTCTTCTGGGATGGGCTCCCTGTAGCCTGTCTGGTCTCTGTACTGTGTACATGCACTCAAGAACTGGAAGTCAGTGCAGTGAGGTCTGCTTACCTTTTCCCAACACTCTTCCCCGCTCCAGGATTTTCCGGGTCACTTTGAAGACATATGTGTCAGTGCTGAATCCTGGCTGACATTGTTTTGTTTCTTCACCAAAACTTTTTTCAGCCTGCGGTAACGGAGGAAAGAGTTACCTGTATACATACAGACAGAAATACATAGGAGGGAACCACCCACCGCATCAAAGAGAAATATAGACGCACACGAGGAAACCATGATATGCACAGATAGTTTCAGCCATATAGAAAGGCAAAGGCGGCGATGCATGCATAAGTAAACGGAGACAGATTGAAATACTGAAGCAGTAGAAAGTACCCTCCACAAAAGGTTGAGACACAGAAATGTATGCCTATTCACAAAGGGACAGACACAAAGGGGGTATTTGGACAAAATATTGAGTTTTAAATATTGGGAGGAAGAAATATCAGAAAAAAATATTGTGATACAAAAATATGGTGATGCAGAAATGCGTCCATTACTTACTGATAATGGCATTACTCCTACTCCTACTCCCTTGCCTTCCTTCTTAACCAATGAGGGTCCATTGCCTCCAGTAGACCCCTCTCTTATGTAAATAAAATCACCCGCCCCCTCCTTGCTGTGTACGTAAAGAAGCCCCAACCAGACCCTCAGGTGTTCTGTACTGGGAGGGTGGGAGGGACCCTGAAGGAAGATGAGGGAGTAGCACTAGGAGTAATGCCATTATCACTAAGTAATGGACGCATTACCTACCGCCCCTCCCTCGCCTTCCTTCTTAACCAGTGAGACATAGCAAGTAAAATACCACCGCACCACTGAGTCGTAAACACCCAACTTTAATAGAGTGCCCAAAACATATACAGAAATACCTCTATTGCCTCATAGGGAGCAAAACACTGTGACCCAAAACGTTATCCAAATGTTCCAGTTCAGCAATCTGATAACAAACATGAAAGAAGTGGACCAAGTTGCTGCCCAACAAATTTCCACCACTGATGGCCCCTGCAATTCAGCCACAGTTGCTGCCATACTGCGCGTAGACTGCCCCTGAACACCCACGGGAGGAACCACACCCTTCACCTCATATGCCAACAAGACCAGAGAACGTATCCACCTACTTATATAGCAGTAGATGGCTTTTCCCCTTTCTTAGCAGGACAGAAATTCACAAATAATGCGTCTCCTTTATGGAACGACTGTACCACATCCAGGTACCACAGTAAAAACCGCCCCACGTGCAAACAATGCAATATGCACTCCTCATCCAAGGACGGCTCCAGACAATGCGCTTGCAGGATCACTTCCTGACTCACATGAAAGGTAGAATTGACTTTGGGTACAAATGAAGAAACTGGAACCAGAACAATCCTGTCCTGAAACACCTTACAAAAAGGAAACTTACAGGATAAGGCCCCCATCTCACCCAAGCACCTGGCGGAAGTAATGGCCACCATAAGACAAGTCTTAAATGTTAGTAGTTTCAAATCAACACCCTCAAGGGGTTCAAATGACAGACCAGTCAAGGCATCCAATACCAACTGCTGATTCCAACTAGAGAAAGAATGAACCATTCTGGGAAACAAGTTCAACAGCCCCTGAAAAAACCTGGGCATCAGCCCCGTCATCCTTTAGATTCTGCAAAGATCCACAAAATGCCTATATCACCGCCCACTGAACCCTCAAAGCTGTAACTGACAAACGCTTGTTAGC
Organism: Calotriton arnoldi; assembly: GCA_963921515.1. Classification (NCBI taxonomy): domain Eukaryota; kingdom Metazoa; phylum Chordata; class Amphibia; order Caudata; family Salamandridae; genus Calotriton; species Calotriton arnoldi. Next base: position 50,586 of record CAWUFW010023818.1, on the reverse strand, counting down.
ACCATCCTGTAAGAACTGCATAACCAGAAACAGACTGGCTACCGTAGGATCCACCTGCTTCTTCAAACACCAATTAGAAAAGGCCCTCCAATACCTGGATTAAGAATTCATAGTAGATGATCTCCTAGAAGCCTGCAAGGTCACTGCCAGCTGCTCAGGAAATCCTGGACCAGCTAAGCCTCTCCGTTTAACCTCCATGCTGTCAAATGCAACTTCCTCAATGACCCCAGAAGAAGGGCCGGAAAGAAGAGCGGAGACTGAATCACCAGAAGATCCCACTCTTGAACCCTCCTCAGCAACTCCAGTAGAGGGAAGGGGAACTAAATCCCCCAAGGCCACCGTGGTGCCACCAAAATCACTTGCGCCCTCTCCTTCTTGACCCTCACCAGAAACACCCTAACCAACTGAAAGGGCGGAAAGACATATATCAAACCCAGGGGCCAACATCAAGTCAACCCATCCACTGCCCAAGCCAGAAGACATTGTCCCCTTCAACAAAATCTCTGCACTTTTGCATTCTCTGACGAAGCAAACAAGTCTACTATTGGAAGACCCCACCTTAGCACAAGTAGATCAATCAGAGACGGGTGTAGGGAGAAAACCTTGGAGGACGGAATTTCCCTTCTTAACAGATCTGCCCGGACATTTTCCTCCCCCCGATTGTACAGAGCATTCAGAGACAGAACATAAACCTATGCCCATAAGAAAATGTCCTGTGCTATCAAGTTCAGGGTCCTGGACCTGGTACCCCCCTGTCTGTTGATGTAAGACATTGCCACTGGATAGTCTGTTTGGGCCAGTATAGCACTTTACCATTCAGGATCGCCTGAAAATGCACCAGAACCAAAAGGAAAGTCTTCAACTCTCTCCAATACGAAGGCTTCCAAGAGTCCTGAAGAGACCAGAACCCCTGAACCTGCTCTGATTCAAGTCAGGCCCCCCCACCTGGAGAGACGGGCATCTGTCCTCACTGTGATCGGACCAGGAGGAGACAGGGAGATTCCCTTGACCAGATGCTCCAGCTCCAGCCACCACAACAGTTCCCTGCAGCCCGGAGCTGCCATCTGAATATGGACCTGAAAATCGAGAACCCCTGGCGACCCAAGGGAGAGAATTCAGTTGACCAGAACATTCAGGTGAAACCTGGCCGAAGGGACCAGGAACACACTCTATGCCAAGTGACCCTGTACCTGGAACCACTCCGCTGCCCGTGGTGCCTCCTGAGCCACCAAAGACCGAAGTTGATCCTGCAAACTGACCAAACTCCTCTCTGACAACGTCACTAACCCTCTGAGAGTCAGAAAACATGCCCCAATGAATACCATGTCCTGGGACGGATCCAAAGATGACTTTTCCCAATTTATCAAAAATCCATGCCCTTGTAGGACCTGCAACACCTGAACATGAACCCACAACTGTGACTCGCTTGCGGACTGTACCAAGAGATTGTTCAAACAGGGATGCACGAACACTCCCTCTGTATGAAGACTAGCCATCAGTGGTGCCAGAACCTTTGTAAACACCTGGGGTGAGGACTTGAGCCCAAAGGAAAGAACAAAAAACTGGAAACGCTCGCCCCCTATCGCAAACCGCAGAAACTGTTGAGAGGGAACTGTGAAAGGGGCGTGCAGGTAGGCATGCTGTAGACCCATTGGTGCCAAAAAATCTCCTGGACCTATCAGAGGGATTACCGCCTGAACAGTCAACATTCGCAAATGAACAGTTTTCATCCATGAATTGACACACTTGAGATCCAGGACTGGCCAAAATGCCCCGACACCTCTGAACCAGAAACAAGATGGAATATGCCGCTTTCCCTTGCTCTGCCCCTGGTACCCTGCAGATGGCCCCTTTCTCCATCAAGTCCCTGACACCCTCCAGAAGGGCCAACCTCTCCCCCTCTGCAGTCGGAGCCGGAGTCAGCAGGACTCCAGTATCTGGGGGAACGTGTCAGAATTCTATTGTGTAGCCATTGACCACACTGCCCAGTACCCATCAATCTGACACATCCTGCTGCCAAACTGACAGAAAAAGCAGGATCCTGCCACCTACTGGCAATGGCTCTCTGTGACAGTGATTGTCAATAGACTTTCTTAGAAGCCTCCTTCTGATCAGGCACATTGTGTTTCGGAGAAAAACGGGGCTCAAACCTCCTCCTCCGAAAGGAAGACTGACCAGACTCATGCTTTGGGGTGATTTATAAGCTTTCTTCTACTCCTTCTCTCTTTAAACGCCTTGGCAATCATGGCAGGTAGCTGCTCCCCAAAGTGCGCCTGACCTCAAACTGAATTTTCATAAGGGCGACAATCTCCCCAGGGTCTGCCTTCCATTGCCTCATCCATAGAGACCGTCTGGCCACAAGCAAAGCCCCAGTGGACATAGCCGACGCGCGTATAATATCCGAGGAAATGTCTGCAAGCAACCTCGCTTGCTGTTCCATAGCTGCCAACAGATCAGAGCACTCTGTCCCCTCCTGAACGTCCACAGCCAGCTTATTGAAGTCCTGCACCAGGGATTGCGCTGAGTAAATTTTCCTATCCATGGCATCAGTGGGCGAACAGTCATCTGGATTAATGGCCGTTTTGCCAATCAGGGTAGCAGGAATAGAATCCAGGTGAACTGAATGAGGAAGGGCGTCCGACACTCCTAATAAGTACATCTTGAATGGAAATCAAGGAACATGAATCTTATCCACATCCTTTCATTCCCTCATTACCATATCCCTAACAGGACCTTGAAAGGACATGGCAAACCTAGAAGGCTTAACATATTGAGGAAACAGAGCATTCCCCACCTCTGCTGCCTGAAAGGACGGAAATCCCAGGTTTTCCCTCACATGGACCAGAATGTCCCACATCTCATCACGGGAAACAAACTTCCCTCCTTAGGAAGTAGATGGAGCCTCCAACTCCGAGGCCAAAGAATCATCGTCTGCTACCAAAGTCTTATGCTTAGTTGGCTTGATGGGCTTTGCAGGCTGATCCTGAAGGGCTCTTGCCACCCCCACCTCAATCATGCCCTGCACCTCTTCTCTAGACATGAGAGGCGCACTCCCCCCTACTGGACTCCCAGCATCACAAGCCCTCTTGCGGGAGAGAAGAACATCCTCCTCCAAGAAGGACGTGGTTGATAGCACGTTTCCGTTTGTTAGATCTCTTCCCCTCCATGATCACACATAAATTCCACACAGCCTACCAGGGCTCTTTAAATACGGCAAAAAAAACCAATCTAAACCAATGGGGAGAAGCCAGCAGCGCCAAACCATGGACCAATCACAGTGTAAACAAATTCCCCCAAAATTGTAAATAAAAATAGGCTCAAACCAGTTCCTACCGCCTTTCCGCGTAAGAAAATACCTCCAATTATGCACCCTGTTGTACAGAGGCGCCGACCCGGAAGTTCAGCCCCAGGTGCAGCAGGACCGCGGGACTCCGTCACGGCATCCACTGGCTGCGCTTCTACACCAGCCACACTGCTGCACCAGATCACGCTCCCCCAAAGCCAGGAAATCACCGCATAGAGCCCCGCTCCAAGTGGGGACATAAGTAATATTGTTATTAAGAATATTGTTGTAGTTAATATAGTTTTCAATAATAAAGTTATAAAGAATATCGTTTTTTAATTCTTTTATTGTATTTTAGTATATATATTAATTTTATGGTATTATTTGTATAATTGTTAATATTTTTTTAAATATAGTTTGTAATTTTAAGTGACTTAGAATTTTTTATTTAATTGCTAATAGTAATTTATAGTTTTGCAGCGGGTTGTTAGATTTGTAGGGGAATAGGGTGGGAAGTTAATTAAGTAATAATTATTTATTATTTACTTTTTAATTGTGTGATATTAATTATGTATATTATACAATACTGATTTTATTTACTTAAATTTAATGTGCGGGTTGCTATGTTTGTAGGGGTTTAGGTTGGGAAGGTAATTAGGTAATAATTAATTTTTAATTTATTATTCATTATTTAATTGATTATTTATTATGTAAATTGTGTAATCATATTTTAGTTCAATTTTAGGTGCAGGCTGCTGGGTTTGTAGAGGTATAGGGTAGGAAGTTAATTAAGTAATAATTAACAATTATTGATTTATTATAAATTATCGGAGCGATTTATTAATTATGTACATTATGTGGTATTGATTTATTTATGTTATTTGTTTTAGTTGCGGGTTTCTAGGTTTGCAGGAGTGTAGGGTGGGAAGTTAATTAAGTAATAAACAAAAATATTAATGTATAAATAAATGTTTAATTGAATAATAATGTAAATTGTGTAATAATTATATATTTTAGTTATATTTTAGGTGTGGACTGCTGGGTTTGTAGAGCTGTTGGGTAGAAAGTTAGTTAAGTAATTATTAATTAACAATTAATTATTATTTGTTAATTAGTTATGTAATTGATTATCAATTATGTAAATTGTGTTATACATATGTATTTATATTTTAGGTCTGAGTTGATAGGTTTGTTGGGGTATAGGGTGTCAAGTTAATTAAATAGTATTTAAATAACCATTATTTTTTAATTGAAAATTAATTCTTACATTGTTTATGATTTTTGTAAATTGGTTAATTGTTTTTTTTATTTTTATATATATTTTATGTAAGTAATAATGTCTATATTAAGGGCCACTTTACGATGGCGGTCGGACGAGCGTCCAACCGCCATCGCAGAGGGAGTGGGACAGGCCGACAAGTAGTCGGGGTCCTACCCGCCAGATTAGGGTGCGACCACCCTGTCGGCTTGTGCAGTGGCCCGGAAAAGGGCCTCAGCACAAGCCGCAATAGAAAAAGGGATGTTTCGGTGCTTGGCACATGGTGCATGGATGTTTTGGGGAGGGCACCACATGTTCCCCCAGGCCACATAGCGGAGACCGAGGAGGGATGGGGGCCCTCCTTTCCGGCTGCCTGTTCATGGGACTGCCATGAATAGTCAGTCGGAAAGGGATATCCTAATCCCTATGGCGGTAGGGATTAGGAATCAGTCTGCCCTCCCGATGGAATCTTGGATCCTGTCAGAGGCGGCAGTCCTACCCCTCCCAGCCCCCTCCACCCCAGCAGTCCGGTCAGACTGACGCCCTAGATGGCAGGCGGACCGCCATCAACGGCCTGACGATGTTTTTATAAATTAATACTGTTATTCAAATATGTAATATGTTTGAAGTGAAGTAGTTTTCGCTTTCCCGAATGTTGCACAGACTGGAGTGGGAATAGTAAATTTTACCCCTCCGAAGTCCAACGATTTTCCTACTGTTGCACAGACTGGAGTGGGAAAAGTAAACTTAACCCATCCAAAGTCCAATGATTTCTCTACTGCAGAGGGAATAGTAAATGTAACCCCTCTGAAGTCTAACGCTTTCCCTGCTGTTGCACAGACTGAAGTGGAAATAGTAAATTTAACCTCTCCGAAGTCCAACGCTTTCCCTACTGTTGCACAGAGTGGAGTGGGAATAGTAAATTTAACCTCTCCGAATGTAAACACTTTCCCTCCTGTTGCACAGACGGGAGTGGGAATAGTAAATTTAACCCCTCTGAAGTCCAATACTTTCCCTACTGTTTCACAGACTGGAGTAAGAATAGTATATTTAACCCCGCCAAAGTCCAACACTCTCCCTACTGTTGCACTGTTTGGAGTGGGAATAATATATTCCACCACTCCGAGGCCCTACATATATATATATATATATATATATATATATATATATATATATATATATATATATATATATATACATATATATATATTCTATATAAATAAATTATAGATAGTATTAAATATTAGTGAGCTTTATTTCATGAACATATTAATGGTATATATTAAAATATTTATGATTTACTACTTTAAACAATATATATACACACACACACACACGTGCGCACACACACAGTACAAACTACACACAGGAAGGCAGGTACACAGAGGTATGTATCAGAATATAGACTCAGAAACTAACAAACATATATAGAGACTGATTAACAAACAGTGGGACGGGTATGCCCAGACGTAGGTCCCGTGCTTTCCATGCCACTGGAGTCTAGCTAGTCTGGCTGATGAGGGGTGATGCCCCGAAACCGGTCCCAGGATGCTTGTTTCCAGTCCAGGGAGGACCTGGCCTGGCAGTTCGGGCTGGACTGTTCCCATGGGGAACAGGGTCAGAACTGATTTGCATATGGCTGGGTCTGAACTGGAATGGCATGGGGAGCAAAAAAACGATGGATTTAGTCCCAGATCTCTGTCCTAGGGTGAATGTTTGACATTGTGCAACACTCTGTCCATCAATTGTTCTTTTTACATTTGTCACCCGGAGTGGGACGGGTATGCCCAGACGTGGGTTCCCTGCTCTCCATGCCACTGCAGTCAAGCTAGCCTGGCTGATGTGGGTTGATGCCCCGAAACCGGTCCCAGGATGCTTGTTTACAGTCCAGGGATGACCTGGCCTGGCAGTTCGGACTGGACTGTTCCCATGGGGAACATAGTCAAGACTGATTTGCATATATGGTGGGTCTGAACTGGAATGGCATGGGGAGCAAAAAACATTGGATATAGGCCCAGGTCTCTGTACTGGGGTGATTGTTTGACATTGTGCAACATTCTGTCCATCAATTGTTCTTTTTGCGATTAACAAACAGTAGGCAGATGCAGTCAAATGTACACGTGCAAATGTCGAGAAATGAACAAAAAGGATCAGATAAATAGAAAAAGGAAGCTGTAGATGAGAAATGTATGGTATAGTATGGGTATTTATATTGATAAGGCACTGCAGCACATTGTGGAAGGGTAGCACTCTACTCTGCGGATGCCCAATGTCCGTGTTTAGTAAAGTATAAGGGGGTATCGTCAGTTATGCTGTTTATTTGGTGCCATATCATTTGAGATATTCCTTTGATGCAGATTGGCACGAGATTGTGCAGGATCCAAATTAAATTTCATGTACTTTCATTAATAGGATGCTTCACACTATTTGTAATATTGTCATGCATATGAATGGTAGATAGTCATGCAGTGGGTAGTTATGCATATCAAGAATACATTGTCTTCCCATTCGTGGAGTTTTTCACACCTGTGTTTTTTAGGATGGTATTTTTTATATGGAGTAATAGAAGGTAAAGTTTTAGTTTAGTTAGTATGTACGTATAAAACTGTAGTATAGAATTTTGTCTGATTGGACAGAGAAACAGTGACGTGGGGAAAAAAACATTCACACATTTTATAGTTCAAATATTGCTACCAAGTCATAATTTACAACTGACATGCACGGTAATTCAAGGTGTAAATTAACGAATGTTCATTTGACGTTTTCTCGGATGTCAATTGAAAATTTTTAACAGAATCAAACAATAGTACCCTCTAGGTTATGAATGGATATGCTTACGTTATTTACTTGTGCCTATTGTTACATCATAGGTTTAGCAATTGGTTCTGATCTGATTGGTGTTTCCCTTAAGGATGGTTTATTGTAGACTTTTCCGGCTTGTCTGTTTGATGCTGGAGGGTTGACATGTGGACTCATTGGTGATTGTTGGGTAAAAGTCTTGTAGTAAATATGATTTTATGGTTTCTACTCACAGAAAGAGTAACAGAAGATTAGTGAACTGTTGTCCACAGTGGATTCAAGTGGCAAAAAAGCCATGCCTTCACCATCCTCCTCCCTTCTAGGTGATTATCAACAGCCTGTGGTCTTGCTGGTAGACAGTTCCATAATTTAGAGAATTGGATGGAAAAGGATGTGCTGCCAATTCTGTTTAGGGCAGAATGATTAATTGGGGTGCTAGTCTGGAATGCAACATAATTTTCTATGAATAATTCTTAAACTTTCTCTGTAAGAAGACTGGTTATTTCTGTTTATTTCCTTATTTGTAATTTAGAGTATTATGAAAGTAAATATTCTAGCAGCTGGTTGTATGTAAATGGCCATGTATAAAAGCCACCTTTTCTGGATGATCACTCCAGATTTGTCTCCTTTTGCTGGACTATATATTTTTACTGACTTTAGAACTCTGTGCTCTTTACCCTTGTTAACTAGTAGCAAAATACCTGTGCTTCCCCTTTAAACATTGTTAAATTGGCTTATTCCTCATTGGAACCTTTAACTTGCCTATAAGTCTCTGGTATATGGCGAAGAGAGTGTACCTAGGGCTTGGAAGTTAAAATACCACTTTTGGACTGCAGCCCCTATTGTACCATCCACAACAGTGGCAGTGCAAACATGGCTTCAGGCGTACCATGTGTAGACTGACAATAGCAGTGTAAAACTGCAATTCCACCTGTCAAAATAAACCCAGGTAAAAACCTTCCTTTGTAGGCCTTGTAGCTCAAAAGGCAGGGTGCATGATGTATAATTTTTTTAAACCATCTTTGTTGGAATTTAGTATCAACAGTACAGCAAGTATCTCATTGCATACAATCCTTTCAGTAACATCTTTACAAGCAGTAAGTAATATGAGCCCCATATCCTTGTGCAGGCATTGGCAGCAATCAGGAAATACAAGTTCCACAAATTCAGCCAACATTTCATACTATGAGCCAGTTCAAATGCAGACATGAAGACTAAAAGGAGGGTGGATAAGACATTCAACATACAGTCGTAGCGCGCAGGCTGCCCCTGGCACCCGCCCAGGTGTGGCGGGCCCTGCGCCAATTTCTCAACTTATGGCAAATAATGCATCATCGCCATGCTCCACCCATATGAGGAATGGGGGTGGAGGGACAGAGAGAACAGAGAGTTAAAGGGGGGTCCGTACATCCGGACCAGGGCTGATGAGCTATTACAGTGCTTTAGTGCTCAGTCCAATGCCAAGGAATTGTCCTGTGGTCCCTGAAGGACGTCTAATATACCTTCCCAATTTGCCATGATGGGCCGCTCCCGCAGTCCACATGTTTTTTCCCGCTGGAGCGCAGTAGCTTCGGCCTTACCCCACTTAAGTGTTGCTGCAAGCCAAAGCCCCACTCCAGGCAGCGTGCTAGCCTTCCAGTGCATAGCGATCAAGCTACGTACCATTAGCAATGCGAAATCAATGAAACAGTTGTGGCTCTCCCCCAACCCCCCCGGGCCTTTGGCACCTATAAAGCCCAAACACACAGCTAGGATGTATAATATAACGTGCTTATGATGACTAGCACCCAAAAGCAGTAGGAAAGCTGGCTGGCCCATACAAAAGCAGTGAGAAATCAATATTAAATGCTAATACTATATCTCAGAGTGGCACCAGCTAGAAAAATAAATAAACAACTGTTTTTAATATTATTAAAAATCCAATTTAATGGTGAAGTCTAATTTCTAATAAATATTGAGAAAAAGTAACTTTTAGAAAGTACCTTTTCCCTGTCTGAAGGTCCTGGACGCTAATTTGTATTAATTTCATTACAAGACCGGAGGCTACCATTATGCATATACTTTTATTTGCTGCCCAAACATGCAGCCCTTTAAAGAACATTAATACATCATAAACAAGTAGAATGTTCATGAACAAGTAAAACTATTCAATGCACAGGGCTGTCTTCCTCTTTTGTTAGCTGCTCACAACAAGATAAGTATACCTCTCTGTTACTCTCATACTGTTTTTGATTACAATGGCTATTTATATTATTTAACAATAATATAGCTCTTAAGTATAACTATGTAATATGTGTTGGTATTTTTTTCTGACTATAATATTGATTTACATGTTAATCGCATTTTAGAGATTTTGAGTTGTTTTAACATTGACTTGTCTTAACACGTGATGGTGTTTTAACTTGACCGCCTGGATTAACAGGTTTGTTGCTTATTTTATATTTTTCTCAGCCTTCCAATATATGGAAGGCTTAGTTACCCTCCTTTTAGACGTGTGAAACTAACGCAAAGGTTTTATTGCCTTCACAAGGCTATTTAATTATGTCCGGTTAGCCTACCGGTTGGTTCTATTCATTTAGTAATAATTATTATCTATATTAGGGCCCCTAACACGCATCCTGGACATGGCTGAAGATGCAAGGGTAAAAAATATCCCTGTGAACACTGATTTACTAAGAGGTTGGGCGTAAAGGGCCTTATGCATGTTAGGCAACACCAATGCAAATCTCATAACAGAAAGACGGAAGGCCGTCTTGATAAGAATGAATCCAAAATTAGCAGATCTTGCTTCCAAGGAAGACATCAATCATGCCAATGGTCTCCTTTTTGGTGAGACCTTTATTAAAACCTTGGGCAGATACGTTTCAACCTTTACTGCCTTCAGCAAAGCGCAATATAACATGCTTAGAGTCTTTGCCTCACGTCCACTTTTTGGAAGGGCTGACAGAAGGGGGCCACCTGCCAGCCGTGGATCCTGCAGGTCCAATTCTACCAGCAAGAATATAAAAACCCCAGTCGTATGTGAGAGGCTTCAGACAAAATTCCAATTTCTACCCTCAAAGGGGCAGGACCCCTAGGAACCGCGGAGGAAGAGCAAGATCCTCCATTCAACCCTATCAAGGCGAGCACCTCTCCTTCTTCACCAACACTAAAAGTGGGGGGCAGACTAAAACTCTTTACCCAGAATTGGAATTTGATCATTCACAACCCCTGGGTTTTAGAAACAGTTACAGGCTTAAAAATAGACTTTTGGAAAACACCCCATCAAGTCAGGGAACCGATGGAATTACATTTAGAGGAAGAGAAGATGTCTCTTATAGACATAAAGGTAAACCAAATGTTAAGCAAGGGTGCTCTAGTAATAGTAGACAACCAGGACACCTCACAAGGTTTCATAAGTACAATATTTCTGATAAAGAAAAAAGACAAGGGTTGGCGTCCAGTCATAAACCTCAGATACCTGAACAGATTTTTAACCTACAGGCATTTCAAGATAGAAGGTATCCACCTGTTGAGGGATATCCTACAAGCAGGAGACTGGCTAGTTAAACTAGACCTCGAAGACGCCTACTTTATGATTCCCATGGACAAGGACAGCCAAAGATATCTCTGTTTCAGATGGAGGGGTATACTCTACCAATTCCTCTGCCTCCCTTTCGGGCTGTCCTCGGCCCCTTGGTGTTTCATGAAAGTACTTCGTCCAGTGGTCACTCATCTCAGAGAGTGGGGGGTGAGGTTGATTATTTACCTAGACGACATTCTTATTATGTCGTAAGACAAGCTAGAGGTACAGAATCATTTACTCATGACTATAAGCCTCCTAGAAAGCCTGGGTTTCCTTATAAACACAGAGTAGTCAGCTCTGACTCCCTCTCAGAAGATAGAAATTTTAGGTTTTCAGGTAGACTCTATCCTATCCCAACTGATTTTAACCCACAAGAAAGTGTTAAGATAAAGAAAGACGTGAAGTCAGTCCTATCAAAGGACATGGTACTAATCAGAGACCTTGCAAGAGTTTTGGGACTCCTTTCATCCTCCATCCAGGCCTTATCTCCCGGACCCCTACACTACAGAGGTTTACAGAGACTGAAGACCTTAGGTCTAAGGAAAGGTCTATGGTATGAAGACTCGATTCCCCTTTCTCCAGATGCACGAGAGGATCTATCATGGTGGCTAAACAACCGCGGTGCATGGAACGGCAGGGCCATTTTTGGGAATGTACCAGACTTTATAATAGAGTCAGATGCAAGCAACACAGGCTGGGGAGCCCGTCTAGGAGAATCAGAGACAGGTGGAAGATGGTCTCTAGAGGAACAGTCTCTTCCTATAAATTGTTTAGAAATTATGGCGGCCCTAAACTCCCTTATGAGCTTCAGGGAGCTCCTAAAGAACTCAAACACTATTATCCACTTAGACAACTTCACAGCAGTATCATATATAAATAGACTAGGGGGTGCGAGATCCAAGACACTCTCAAACTTAGCACGACAAATTTGGTATTTTTGTTGGGAACACAAAATTATCCTAAGAGCAGAGTTTATTCCAAGGACTCAAAATGTAAGAGCAGACTGGAACTCGAGATTTCTGAGGGATTACATTGATTGGAAGCTACACCCAGAAGTCTTCGCTCTGATTCAGGACCAATGGGGCCCAATTCAGATAGATCTCTTTGCGAGCAGATTGAACTTTCAGGTTCCAACCTATTTCAACTGGAAGCCGGACCCCCGGGCTACAGCAATAGATGCTTTTCTTCAACCTTAGGGCAAGAACTTAGCCTATGCATTTCCCCCTTTCTCCTTAATCCAGAGAGTTCTCTGGAATGTGAGAGTAGAGTTGAGCACTATCATTCTAGTGACTCCCTTCTGGAAATCCCAAGTGTGGTTCCCCGGAGTGATGGAACTGGCTGTAGACATCCCTCGTCTAGTTCCAGCATCCCTGGGTCTGCTTCAAGACCCAGAGGGAGAAGACCATACTTTGGTTTTAGAGGGGAAGATGAACCTTCTTGTCTGGAGGATTTCAGGGGACCTAATAGATATTCAGACCTTTCATCAGAAGCTAAGAACTAATTGGATGAATCCTGGGCTCCAAGAACCAGGAAAAGATATAGAGGTGTATGGAAAAAGTGGTGCAGTTGGTGTTTGGAGAGGAGTAATTATCTTATTAAACGAGTAATGAAAGGAGTTAGACTCAAGAGACCCCCTAAAGCACGTTATGATTCCTTGTGGGATGTTAATCTAATTTTCAAACTTTTAGTTTCTTGGCAAGATAACTCATTCTTATCTCTTAAACAGATTTTGTTTAAATTGGCAACTTTACTTTGCCTTGTTTCTTTCAAACGAGTTTCAGATATTAAGGTTCTTGAGCTATCTAACAGATTTTATTCTAATGAAGGCGTACATTTCGACATTTGGAAGAGAACCAAGACTATGTCTGACTCTGTTTTCTACCCCTTTTTCAACAAGTGTGAAAAATTGTGTGTGGTAAGATGCATGAAAGTTTATGATGACAAATCTGCACAATTTAGGGATAATGGAGTTGATCAAATGCTTTTATCTTATGTTAAACCCCATAAACCAGTCTCTTCAGCAACTTTAGCTAGATGGATACATACCATAATGAGTGAAGCTGGTATAGACCTATCTAGATTTGGGGCCCACTCTTCTAGAGGGGCGATGTCTAGTAAGGGTTTTTTGGTCAGGTGGATCTCTTTCAGAGATTCTTAGAACAGCTGATTGGTCTAACGCAAACACCTTTGCAAAACTTTACTTAAGACCAATTGAGCATGTTAGCAATATAGCTCTTAGCAGCTTTGAATATGCATAATGGTAGCCTCCGGTCTTGTACTGAAATGACGATTCTCCAATTATTATGCAGAGAGAATCTTGATTTCATTAAAGACATACGGAGGCTAACATTATCCCACCCTCCTCATCCAAATACGAGGAGAGAAGGGATAAAACGTTTTCTTTGAGTTTTGTTAAGCTTGCTTAATGTGCAAGTTTATAACATGCTTATTGCGCACTTTTTTTTCGTCCTATTATTTAATCTTTCTCTTATTTCAGAAAATTCCACCTAGGATTGGGATATACAACAACTTGGTTTTTCAAAACTTCTCCATTCCTTAGCAGCAGAGATGGATTCCTTTCGTCCTTGTTTGTTCGCAGTTTAAAGAGGAAGACAGCCCTGTGCATTGGATAGTTTTACTTGTTCATGAACATTCTACTTGTTTATGATGTATTAATGTTCTTTAAAGGGCTGCATGTTTGGGCAGCAAATAAAAGTATATCCATAATGTTAGCCTCCGTATGTCTTTAATGAAATCAAGATTCTCTCTGCATAATAATTGGAGAATCGTCATTCTCCAGCTTCCCCCAACTTGTACCTTGGCTGAATAAGTTGTGAATGAGGTGTGAAATTCCTCCAGGAGCTGACAGGTCAACCTGAATGGGAAGGGGTGGCTCTTTTGAGCACAGCAGAAGGACGAGGGCTTTGCCCTTCCTGTTGACGCCACACTGTCAAATCCTGCTTTACAGGTGTGACGAGCCACATGCAACACTTGGGGCACCTTTGAAAGGTAGAGAACAGGATGCCAAGACAGTTCTTGTATATCCACTGTCTGGTTGCTAAAGGACCCTGCTTTTGTCCTACCAGATTGTTGTCTCTGGGTTTGTTATGGGTACAATGCCAGCATAAAATAGGATTTTAGTGTTAGATGTGGGAGGACACTTGGATTACCACAGTACAATCCCCATTCATACCCCCAGCGTCCAAGTGTAGTGTGGCCAAAGACGTTGGCCATCTTGAAAATACCCTGACACATTATATTTTGGGCCTGTTTGCAGAAAGGCAAACAGGAACCACTGCTAAAGTTGGTAGGCTAGGGCCTGGGAGCTTTTACCCTATTGGTTAGGGAGGGGCCAGAGGTCATCCGCACCCACTAGCTAGTACTGGGCATAAATGTGTCACCTCCAGGCACCCACATCAGAACACTTTCCGGACCTGCAGAAGTTCAGAAGAGGACTAGACATGCTGTCTGTGACCTGAGAGGAGTCTTGAAGAACTGAACCTGCCCTCTCTTGTAACCAGGACAAAGATGTAGCTCCAAGGGTCAGTTGACTGATCTCCTGTGTGGCTACATGGAGACAACAAGCTGCAAGAGGCCTTTGCCTGGATGTACCCAGCTAACAACTGGACCTGGACTGGAACCTGCTGTTGGCCTCTGCCTGTCACAATGTGAGTCTTTTAGTACCTCCCCATAGGTCTGTTGTTGATTTGAACTTAAAAGACTAAGTCAGAAGGTAAAAAAAAACGTTTACCAGGGCACACCTAGTTAGTGTATCTGACCCGCACTCTGTCTCTAGCAGCCTCAAATCATGCCCAGGTCCTAGTCTACGAAGACCATTGACTATCATTGGCGCTTTGTACCTTTTGCTGTTCCTTTTTTTTTTGTCCTCATTGAAGAAAGAAAGTGAATGGTCTTAAAGCAGTACCATAGCGCCCTCCTGGACCCGATAGAGGGGACACGCCACCCTGTAGATCTCTTTCCACCTCAAAGGGTCCCCGAGGACGCGGACCGCAAGACACTTGGGAATTAACCAGGATAATATCGAGCCCATGGTTTCTGCATAAACCATCTTCCCAAAAAAACTCACTTGTTTCATAATCATTGGACTTTTTGTATAAACTAGGAAGTCACAAGACCCAAGTTGGTAACCCACTCTTCCCATAATTCCCAAAATCTTGTTCTTTTCTTTGACTTACAACCCATGTCCAACTTATGGACCCTTTTAACTGATGAAACCCAGTCTAGGAACTTTGGCGAGTTAGGGGAGATCCAGTTTAAACAAATTTCCCTTCTTGCCAAAAGGATTAGAACAAACAGAAGTGAAGCTTGAGCATTTGACAGTTTGTTGTTAGTACTGTCATCAGGAAGAATTCCAAAAATGATTAAAACCAGGCTTACCTTAATTTGCTGTTCCTTTCACTTAATACTTTAAAAATTCATATGTCTGGTTCTCCTTGTTGAGTTTTTGTGTCATTTTGTTTATTAAGTCTAATTTTATTTCTCAGTTTGGCATTTTTATTGTTTTGCATTTTAACTTTTTATCTGTTTCAGTACTGTATCAATACTTCATACATTGCCCTAAGTTAAACGTGTCTGCTCTGTGCCACAGCTACCAGGGGATTGAGTTCAGGTTAATTTATTGGCTTTCAGGGTTCACTCTGACAGGGGTCGTGATAGTTCTTTGAAGTGGTCAATCGCTCACCCCAAATATTATTGCAATTTTTTTTTATGGGCCTTTAATACCTTGTAGCAGTTGTCTTTACACTTTGTTCTCAATTTCTTGGAGGCATCTCATAACATTAGGCATTTCATAATACAAGCCATTAACATAATCCAGCCTCGATAGGATGAAGGAAGTAGTTGATTAAATCTTCTGAGGGGAAATGGCCAGAAACAAAGGACTGCCAAAGTTCTTAGTGCAAATGCAATATTTCTGTCTTAATATTTTGTCCAAATGCCGAATATATATTCAGCCCTCAAAGCTAAAACAGTCTTAAAGTACTGCCTTGACAAAACAAAACATTAAAAAAAATAAACTCTTTTGATTATTTGCTACACTTTACCAGCTTATAAGCGATCTGTGGCAAGGTAGATAGTATTATGTATTACCACAGGCTTCGAGAAGTATAACAGAGCCCTTACAGGTAAGTGTTGAATCCACTCATTATAGTGGAAGCAGCTATTGCTGCCCTTTCTCAACACAAGCATTGGCAAAACCAATAGGTCTCGCCTATAGGGGCTATTGGCTTTGGCAATGTTTTGTAGCCATGCTGTACAGCAGTGCATATGTTTTGCAGTGTGGCTAAAACTAATTTAAGAAAGCGCTATGATGCAGCCGGGGCAAATATACTTTTTTTTAAAGTGCATTAGTGCTGGATGCATCATAGTCTTTTATTTTATTATTATTGTTTTTAGCCATGCTGCACAGCAGCCACGCTGTTTATACAGGACGGCTACAAGTCATTGTCAAAGTTGGCAAAGCCCATGCTGTACAGCATTAACAAAAGACAATGGCAGAGCCAATTGTCTCAAAGGCGAGACCTATTGGCTTTGCCAATGCATGTTAGGTCTCAGCACAACACCCCTGTGATTCTGAGTAAATCAGTTAATCTCCCCAATGCATAAAAACGGAAATAAAATATGAAATTTGGCAAAAACTTCCTCTCACATAAAGAAAGCAATTGCACCCATGTCCATGTCTTAGTGAAAATACATTTTGAAGCAGATAACATCTGTTGTCACAATAAACATCCATTTCCAAAGAAAAAAGAGCTTCTTTAAAGTGTGTGTGGGGCACAGTAAAACATAACTACATATGTCAAGAGGTTCAACAAGGATGACAAGTATGAAGAAAAAATAAAAGTAGTACCTTAATCACAGCACGATCATTGGAAGGGCAGCAATCAAGCTGAAGCAATCTGTACTTGGCCCATGCTTCAGCCGAAAGAAGAGGAAGTGAAGCCAGCACGCACTGGCCAATTAGAAGGCAGCGAAGAAGATTGACAATAAAGCCAACCAATGCTAAGCAATGGGCGTGCTGCAAGCCCTTTGTTGTGTACAATATGTCTTGCAAGCGATGCAATGCATGGGCTGTTGCAGGCGAGACATAAAAGGTCCTATTAGTGAGTCTTGCAGAGCAGCTACTTGGAGGTCAGTCATTTCACTTGTGAGGCAAATAAATAAGGACTCTAGAAAATCAGATTGCTTAATTTTGAGTTATTCTTTTGTTTTTCTCCTCTCCTGTCTTTTTCCTATGCTTCTCACCTTTTTAGACTGGGAAATATGCTTGCTATTGTATTGTGTGTATTAATAATAATGACGATAGCATGAAAGGAGGAGGACAAGTTTTTTGTAATCTAAGTTCTAAATCATGGTTATAGTCATACATTTCTAAAAATCTTACCATCCTCACCAAGGGAATCATGTAAATGCATTAAAAATAAGAAAGTAAGATTGAACAAGGTCCCTTCCCCTAATTACTTGACAGGAATTGCAGAGTCTAACTGACACAGAATTGCTTTGGATAACTATGGAGCAGCTTAGATGCCTTAAAATGCCAATGTCCTCATTTTTACATGTGGCTAAGCACCTGTTGCATTTATGTATTTTCTCTTTCAAAATTGGAGCTGGAAAGCACAAAAGCTTTTAAGGTTGATGTTGTGACGTACCTGAGGACGCCGCGATAGAGGAAGACGATGAGGACATATTCCCCCCCCTTACGTCTCTCCTCTCCTCTATTTTACTTCTCCACATGATCCAGGTTGGAGGGATCGGGACGGCGCGTTTCGCAACAACGACTTCCTGGGTTCCGGGAAGCCTCACGTGACTGGGTCACAAGAACCAATCGCCGACGGGAAGAATGCCGAGGCTACCTTCATGGACAGCAATCCCAGTGACGAAGGCGGAAATGACTGAAGATCGAGGAAGGACTTCACGCTCGACGTTGTGAGAAGCCCCGAAGCAGACGGAAGGTCAGAGAGCCTCGCCGCGTCCCGAATAGAGACCGAACAAGCGGAGGCTAATTCCCCGAGGTTCGAGAAAAAGAGGGAGCCGGACCCCATCCTGCACTATGGATTGGCCCGCCGCGTTCCAGGAGGAGCGTGGCTGTCTGAGGTATGTACCATAGTGTCTTTCGAAGGGGCTCCGGAGAGACGGAAGGTCCTCCGGTGCAGCAGGGAGGGGGTTAGAGGTTCTGTAGAGCGAGGGGGAGGCCAGATACCTTAAAAAAACAGTATTTGGCGCCCGCGTAAAAGCACTTCAGAAAAGCGACACTGGTGGTGGAAGCAGGTGATCTAGTACATCCCCTCACTCCTTTTCCCTACACTATTGTTAAGAAGGGACAAAATCCTCATAAGGTCCTATTTTCTTTTCCCGAGGGACGCCCTGAGATGTAAACCAGAAAGAAGAACAAGCCAGACGATCCCCTACATGAAGAGTACTGGAAAAGACATATACTGACTCCCTAAAATCCAATAAAGCTGAGCAAACATAAACCAAAGCATCTATTGTTGTTTCTCAAAGTGCCACACGTGGTGGAGAATGCGGGCACTTGCTCCATAGACAAACAGTATGGAGAATCTAATTCAGCATGTAATTCGTGGACAAGAAAAATTAGAATGGGCACTGGAGAGACAGATGACATCCGCCCAGGCGGACAGGGAACTCTTTAAGGACTCCATGACCCGCCAAATCGACTGCATCCAGAAAGTAGCAGTTGACCAACTTCAATTGACCTCCCAAATATGACCAGGAACACAATCAGGAAACCCTAACGTTGTTTTACAAAAGTACGTCCTTTCTTTTTGGCACCGTTGTTAACAGGGGAGGCTCAGGCAGCCTATCAGGTTGCCAACGCCACGGGCAATACTCCCTATTATGAAATCAAAGACATTATATTAGACCACCTTGGTATGGATCAGGAAGCCTATAGGGTGAAGTTCCGGAGGGAGAGAGGTACTCCGGGTGACAATCCGAAGACCCTGTTTTTCAAGCTCAAGGCCGCTGCAGATAAGTGGCTCAAACCACACTAATGTCACTTATCTATCTCGAACAATACTTGGAGGCCCTCCCCTTTTCCACTCAACTGTGGTTAAGGCAACACACACACCTGACGGTGGAACAAGCCGTGGACATGGCCACTACATTCTCCAGGGCACAACCGCGGTCCCTCCCCTGGGATAATGAAAAACCCTCTCACTCCACCGCAGGACCTGCTAAGCCTGAGAAGAAAACCCCATAACCCATACCAGAACCTCTTAAAATTAGAGGAGTCTGGCCTGAAGCCCTGCCTTCAAAAGGACCTCAGTGCTTTGATTGGGGCCACATCGCCAGGTTTTGCCCACATAAGAAAACCGGCGATGAACCAAAGGATGTTAGTTATCTACCCAAGTCCATCCTGTACACAGAGGAATTTGGCTCTTGTTTTTATGTAAGTCTCCTCATGAATGAAAACACTGTAAAAGCCTTGTTAGATTCGGGCAGTCGCCAATCGGTTATCCAGGCATCACTAATAGATCAGAAGCATGTGGTGACAGGCAAGACCGTACCCATATGCTGAGTTCATGGCGACATAAAATGGTATCCTATAGCCAAGGTACATATTCAGATACCAGGCGGTCCTAGCATTCAGACAAAAGTAGGAGTCCTACCCAACCTACCTGAGAAACTGATTTTGGAACTAGATAATCCAATGTTTCTACATCTCCTTAAGAGAAAAGTAGGCCTTCCCAATGAACTTGTTCAGGGAAAACCTGCTCTCGTTACTCAAGCCCCATGGCTATCTGATAAAAGCTTTAGATACGCTCAGGCCCATGATCCCACGCTCCAATCAGCCTGAACCCAAGCTGGAAATCTGTCCACTGACCACACTCCTATATACCCTCTCTTCCACCTTGAAAACGGTCTTTTGTATAGAACAGGAAAACCCGCCGATTCTCCTCAACTAGTGGTACCTCAGAGTTTTAGAGACCAGATTGTGTTCTTTGCTCATTCCCACTTACTTGCAGGACTTAGGGACGCTCAGAAGACCACTCAAGTCATTTTACAGCATTTCTATTGGCCTGGCATATTTGCACATATAACCAAATATTGCCAAGAGTGCGAAGTTTGCCAAAGAAAAAACCCTTCCAGACCTCCCTCTGTTCCCATACAACCCCTTCTGATAATAGGGAAACCGTTTGAAAGAGTGGAAATGCATCTCATAAGGGCTTTACCAAAGTCAAAGAGAGGCAACCTATACGCCTTAGTAGTGGTAGACTATGCTACCCGCTATCCGGAAGCCTTTCCCCTAAGGGTCCCTAATACCAAGAACATTAGTGAGAAACTGGTGGAGTTGTTCACTCGAGTAGGGTTCCCACGAGAGATCTTGACAGATCAAGGGGCTCCCTTTGTTTCCCGTCTCATAACCCAAATCTGCAAATCTCTGGGCATTTCACATATAAAAACCTCTGTGTACCACCCACGAACAGATGGCTTGTGTGAAAGGTACAATGCCACTCTCACATTGACTCTAAAAAAATTGCTAGGTGTGGAAGGGAAAGATTGGGATATGCTTCTTCCCCTAGCCCTCTTTGTCATTAGAATCCAAGTACAGAGCAGTCTCAGGTGTTCTCCTTTTGAACTTCTATATGGAAGACAACCCCGGACGTTTCTGGTCATGACTAAAGAGGCCTGTGAGCAAAAAAAACCTGAGGAAACTAAATCCCTCCTAGACTATACTCTGGGGTTACGAACTCGAATCCATAAGCTACGAGAATTCGCAGACGCCAACCTAGAGAAAGCACAAATCCAACAGCAGACATTTCATGATAAGGGGAAGAAGTGGCGTCACCTAAATATACACTATTGGGTATTGGTGTCAATACCTTCCCCCTGACCAAAACCCGATCCGAATGTAAAAGGTCATATGAAATCAAAAAAAAGATTGGGCTAACCACATACGAACTACAGATCACACCTAGAAAAACTCAGATGTACTACATCAACCTCCTGAAAAAGTGGTTAGGGCCCCTTCCGAAGAACAACCAACTTACCATTCCCATACAGACAACAGATACCTCCACTCTGCCTCAGTTAGTCATCAATGAAAGCTTGTCGAATAATCAGAAAGCATCCTTACAAGAGGTATTGATCACTTATTCTCTTTTGTTTTCTGATCTCCCGGGGAGAACTCACCTCGTAGAACACACCATCATCACTTCCCCCGGAAAGATCATAAAACAACGACCATACCGTATTCCTGCAGCCAGACATGACTCCATAAAACAGAAATAGAGAAAATTTTGGAGATGGGGGTCATACAACCCTCCCAAAGTAATTGGTCTTCTCCAATAGTCCTGGTTCCAAAACCGGATGGTTCAGTCTGGTTTTGTATTGACTTTAGGGCTGTCAACGCCATATCAAAATTCGGCTCTTACCCCCTCACTCGAGTAGACGAACTCATTGAAAAAATAGGGGAAGCCCAATACATCACAACACTTGACCTCACGAAGGGCTATTGGCAGGTACCCCTTCGAGCAATTGACCAAGAAAAAAATGCTTTCTCTACCCCGACAGGGCTATATGAATTCACAGTGTTACCATTCGGCCTGCATGGTGCCCCTGCAACGTTCCAAAGGCTCATGAACAGGGTACTCAATGAACACCAATCCTATTCATCAGCCTATCTGGATGACATAGTGATTTACAGCCGCACTTGGTAACAACATCTTTCCCATTGCCAAAAGGTCCTGCAGGCCCTTAAAACAGCCGGTTTACATATGAATGCAAAGAAGTCCAAAGTGGGTTTTTGGAAGGTCAAATATTTGGGTTATCTCCTTGGGGACGGAGTCATAGAACACCAGCAGGAAAAAGTGAAAGCCATCATCAATACCCCTTTTCCCACTTCCAAAAGAGAGGTCAGGGCATTTCTAGGACTCCTAGGCTATTATCTATGATTTGTCCCCAGATACTCAGAGATAGCAACACCTTTGACAGACCTCTTAAAGAAACAAGTAAAACCAAAGGACCTCCTATATCCCACATCTCAAGCCATACAAGCATTTCAGGAGTTGAAGACCCTTCAAAAAGAGAGGGACCATGGGCTTTTGGGGAGGTCCAGTGTACGTGCCCTGATAAAGTCAAAGAAAGTAGGTACGGAGTTCCTCAATGGGTCACTGACCGCAATGTGAGAATTGTGTGTTGCCAACTGCGTAAGAATCAGGAGGAGTTGAAGAACGCCATCACCTTTAGCCCCATACTGGTGTCACCCAATTTCTCTGTACCCTTTATCTTACAGACGGATGCCTCTGATCATGCTTTAGGTGCCGCTCTGTCACAAGCCTCGGCAAACGGTACCGAGTACCCTGTAATGTTCATCAGCTGCAAGCTCTTCTCCTGCGAACAGAAGTACCCTGCAATCGAAAAGGAATGCCTGGCCATCAGATGGGCGGTGAATAAGCTACGCTTCCCATTTTATCCTATACACGGATCATGCACCTCTACAATGGATGAGCCGCAATAAGGGGAACAACCCTCGAGTTTTGCATTGGTTTTTATCCATGCAACCCTTCTCCTTTAAAGTAAGGCATAGAAAAGGAGTCGATAATGAAAATTCTGACTTTCTTTCCCGTGTTCCTCTGCTCCCCGATCAGGAACAGTCTGGGGAAGGGATGTGTTGCGACGTACCTGAGGACGCCGCGATAGAGGAATAGGATGAGGACATATTCCCCCCTTACGTCTCTCCTCTCCTCTATTTTACTTCTCCACAGGATCCAGGTTGGAGGGATAGGGACGGTGCCTTTCGCAACAACGACTTCCTGGGTTCCGGGAAACCTCACGTGACTGGGTCACAAGAACCAATCGCCGACGGGGAGAACACCAAGGCTACCTTCATAGGCAGCAATCCCAGTGACGAAGGTTGAAATGACTGGAGATCGAGGAAGGACTCAACGCTCGATGTTGTGAGAAGCCCCGAAGCAGACGGAAGGTCAGAGAGCCTCGCCGCGTCCCGAATAGAGACCCGACCAGCGAAGGCTAATTCCCCGAGGTTCGAGAGAAAGAGGGAGCCGGACCCCATCCGGCACTACGGATTGACCCGCCGCGCTCCAGGAGGAGCGTGGCTGTCTGAGGTACTGCCTGTCTCCGTAGTGTCTTTCGAAGGGGCTCCGGGGAGACGGACGGTCCTCCGGTGCAGCAGGGAGGGAGTTAGAGGTTCTGTATAGTGAGGGGGAGGCCAGATATCTTTAAACAAACAGTATTTGGCGCCCGCGTAAAAGCGCTTCAGAAAAGCGACACTGGTGGTGGAAGCAGGTGACTCTAGTACATCCCCTCACTCCTTTTCCCTACACTATTGATAAGAAGGGACAAAATCCTCATAAGGTCCTATTTTCTTTTCCCGAGGGATGCCCTGAGACGTAAACCAGAAAGAAGAACAAGCCAGACGATCCCTTACATGAAGAGTACCGGAAAAGACATATACTGACTGCCTAAAACACAATAAAGCTGAGCAAAAATAAACCAAAGCATCTATTGTTGTTTCTCAAAGTTCCACAGTTGATTATGTATTTACCAGTTAAAAATGTAAAGTACTGATAGTCATTGCTATATATTTTGGGAGAGACTTCCCTTTAATAAAATTTTTGGGGAATAAAGTAAAGATATTGAGGACCTGATTACGATGCGGTTGTAGCCTTTCCGACCCCATCTTAATATGCCGGTCGGATTCCTTTCCAACCGCCTCATTACGATGGAGGCTGTGGAAAGGAATTCGAACTGTCATTCCGACTGGCTTCCGACGGGTTCGGAGAGCTCGTCCACTAGTCGGAATGGGGCCAGTAATCCCAAGAGCGGCTCTTTCCACCCCTGGGATTACGATGTCGGGTTTAGGCAGCCTTTCCGTGCTAGCCTTTCCGACACAGAAAGGCAGTCGGAACTTGACTTTGGGGGCCCCCAGCAGGGCCCCCCTGGGTGCATGGCCTCCGGTTGGAGGCCGAGGGGACACCTCTGGTGCCTCCCTGTTAATACCTGCACCCTGTGGCAGGCACCTTGAGGTGCCTGCCACGGGGTGCATGGATGAACTGCACCTCCTATTTTACAATGGAAGCATGCATTCCGGCCAGAATACTTGCTCCCATTGTAAAGTATAGGAATGCGACCGAACAGTGTTCGGTCGCATCCTTATTAGTCGGTCGGGACTGCCGACCGGGTGTCGGTCGGTCTCATGAGCGAGACGATTTCGGGTGTAGGAATCTCCGCCCGACATCGTAATCAGCCCCTTAGTGTGTATGAGTGTAATAAAGATACCCGTGATAGAGAATTGGTTTTGCAAGTAACTTTTCCCTGCTGATGCCTTGTTGTGAAAGCTTTTGATAAAAGTCTGTGGGTAGCTATGCATTATGTTCATGATGATGGGGAGTATTTGGGTATATTTATCATACAGTGCACACTACAGTCAAGGTTGTTTCCCTTTTTAGGTCTGGATAGAGACAGATTTGACTGTGTGCCAAAGCTTATGTAATCACAACAAATAATTAAAAGCAGTAGAGAGACAGGGGCTGTGGCAGCGCTCATTTGTTGATGATCTTTACAAGCATTGTATCAGGCTTGTGTTAGCCCTCTTATGAAGTAGCTCAGTTGCTCACAGGTGACAATGTAAATGCAGATCCTGCGTCACATGCAGTAAGACGTTACTGTCCTTGTCTCCACGTTCCCCTGCTGTGTCAATGAAAGCTCCAAAAGTGACAGAGCCGGTGGCAGCTGAACAAGCAGCAGTAGGCTGTCTGCGTGTCACAGCTGCAGTTGGGTCAGTACAACGTGGCATGTTGCACGGTGGGTCTCCTACTCCTGACAAGATGATATGCCCAAACGTAACAACCTGAGGCAGCGGTGTAGCGTGGTTTGCCAGCTCCCTGGGCAGACTGTTAGCACTTCCTGAGTCCCTTCCACCAGTCCAGTATTGAGACCCTTACCCCCAAGCACATCTATTACATTTTGAGAATTCTTTTAAATTTTGCGCCCAAGGCAACTGCTCCTGTGGCCCCGCCCACGCTACGCCATTGACCTAAGGGCATGCAGTGGCTGTTCGGTGGTGCATGTTGCAGTAATTAATGATAGCCCATTTGCTGTAGCGTGCTCCCTACTTCTCGTTCAATGTGATTGTGTTATATATTGTTTAGTAGACTGTCAGGATTCTGTCTGAGGCATAGCCCCTCCATCAAAGTGGAGGATGATAGCGAGGAGGGCTATACCAGTCTTGCTGGTGTGCAAGTATGTTGCTGTTTAGAGTATGCCTGAGTACATGCTCTTTGGTGCATTCGCAGTGTAGTGGTCCTGACTAGTGTTAAACCAGCTGAGTCAGTGAAGTTTTACATATGCTCTGCTTGCGAATGTCACTTTTTTGCACATCCACCCTGTATGTGCATGCAAGCTGGGGAGCTGGAGAGATTTTGTGATTGATGCACCTGGACCTGCGTCACCCAGGGAGAGTAGTAGCTAGAAACTGCTGGGGAGGCTCGAGGCAGAGGGTGAGGATCTGGAAGCACGGATTAGTACAGGCGCAGGGGACCAAGATTGCTCACTGGTGGAACTGGTGCTTCATGACACCTGTATACACAATCATGCACATTAGTAGATCAGTGATCCCCAGAGACGTTTTAAGGCATGGGCAAAGTGGGCAGTTGCCCATGGCCCCCATCTTCCACGGGGCCCCTGGGAAAGTACGCTTTACCTGTTTCACCTCTGTTTATTTCCATATCTCAACCTCGCTCTTCTCTGCCTACCGCTACCTCTGGATCTGTTATTCTTTGCCCAGCAGCATCCTATGGATTTTTGGGGGCCCTGGAAAGACATGTTTCAGCTGTTTTTGTGTGAAGGCCTCTTTTTGAAAGTTTGGCATCATGCAGGCTTCAATTATTAGAAAATAGGTAATAAAATTGAAAGTTGTTATGTACAGGGGCCCCAAAAATGTCTTGCACAGGGCCCCGGAAATCCTTAAGACAACACTGGTGATCCCTAGAGGAGGATGGGGCAATCCGCCCGCCACCAGTCACTAGGTAAAGGTTCTAAAAATTAAATAAATGGACAGTTTGGGTCACTGATGCCCCCAATGAACCAAGTCTTTGGACAGCCTCATTGGGAAAAATGGGCCTTCAAAGCCTACAAGTAGAGGAAGAGGACTAAGCTTTGAAAGGATTGCTGCAATGTTGTTCCAAGAGTAAAATTAATGGATTGTTAAATACATACAGGGCGTGTCTTCGGTCTGGGCCTCATGGAAAACAACAAGGGGATTCATTAAAGTCCTTACATAGAAAAGCAAAACACCCTCAACACCACCAGCACTCCTCACAGACTAGCAGTTGCACGCTATTGAATACTCTCACATCCCTAACATAGCATGATACACACACTCCTGGAAGCATTCGTGCACCCCTCACATACTAGCAGTTGCATACTTTCGAAGTACTCTCACATCCCTCACAGAGCATGAATCACACACTCCCGGAAGCATTTGTACACCCCTCACACACTAGCCGTTGCACACTATCGAAGTACTCTCACATCCCTCACAGAGCATGAATCACACACTCACGATAGCATTTGTACACCCCTCACATACTAGCAGTTGCATACTTTCGAAGTACTCTCACATCCCTCACAGAGCATGAATCACACACTCCCGGAAGCATTTGTACACCCCTCACACACTAGCCGTTGCACACTATCGAAGTACTCTCACATCCCTCACAGAGCATGAATCACACACTCACGAAAGCATTTGTACACCCCTCACATACTAGCAGTTGCACACTTTTGAAGTACTCTCACATCCATTAATCACACACTCTCGGAAGCATTCGTACACCCCTCACATACTAGCAATTGAACACTATGGAGGTACTCTCACATCCCTCACAGAGCATGAATCAAACACTCCCGAAAGCATTTGTACACCCCTCACATACTAGCAGTTGCACACTTTTGAAGTACTCTCACATCCCTCACAGAGCATGAATCACACACTCCCGGAAGCATTTGTACACCCCTCACACACTAGCAGTTGAACACTATTGAAGTACTCTCACATCCATTAATCACACACTCTCGGAAGCATTCGTACACCCCTCACATACTAGCAATTGAACACTATGGAGGTACTCTCACATCCCTCACAGAGCATGAATCACACACTCCCGAAAGCATTTGTACACCCCTCACATACTAGCAGTTGCACACTTTTGAAGTACTCTCACATCCCTCACAGAGCATGATTCACACACTCTAGGAAGCATTCGTACACCCCTCAGATACTAGCAGTTGAACACTATTGGAGTACACTCATCCATAAATCACACACTCCCGGAAGCATTCGTACACCCCTCACATACTAGCAATTGAACACTATTGAGTTACTCTCACATCCCTCACAGAGCATGAATCACACACTCCCAGAAGCATTTGTACACCCCTCAAATACTAGCAGTTGCACACTTTCGAAGTACTCTCACATCCCTCACAGAGCACGAATCACACACTCTCTGAAGCATTCGTACACCCCTCACATCCTAGCAGTTGCACACTATCGAGGCACTCTCACATCCCTCATAGAGCATGAATCACATGCTCTCAAAAGCATTCGTACACCCCTCACATACTCCTAGTTGCACACTTTTGAATTACTCTCACATCCATGAATCACACACTCCCGGAAGCATTCGTACACTCCTCACATACTAGCAATTGAACACTATTGAGGTACTCTCACATCCCTCACAGAGCATAAATCACACACTCCCGGAAGCATTCGGACACCCCTCACATACTAGTAGATGCACACTATCGAAGTACTCTCACATTCCTCACAGAGCATGAATCACACACTCCCGGAAGCATTCGTACACCCCTCACATACTAGCAGTTGCACACTATCGAAGTACTCTCACATCCCTCACAGAGCATGAATCACACACTCCCGGAAGCATTCGTACACCCCTCACATACTAGCAGTTGCACACTATCGAAGTACTCTCACATCCCTCACAGAGCATGAATCACACACTCCCGGAAGCATTCGTACACCCCTCACACACTAGCCGTTGCACACTATGGAAGTACTCTCACATCCCTCACAGAGCATGAGTCACACACTCCCGGAAGCATTCGTACACCCCTCACATACTAGCAGTTGCACACTATCGAAGTACTCTCACATCCCTCACACAGCATGAATCACACACTCCCGGAAGCATTCGTACACCCCTCACACTAGCAGCTTCAAACTACCGAAAGCACCCATTGGAGTGGTACTCACACACCACCAGAAACACTATTACACCCCTCACAAACTAGTATTCACACACTACAGATAGCCGACACCCCTCACAATGAGCAGCCCCACACTACCAACGCCACTATCACATTGTATCCTCTCACGTACTCTAGTCACATATCACACCCCGCCCATACTAATAGACACACATAAACACAATGACTCTCTGGCTTCGCAGACCAGCAGCCACACACGACTGATAGCACTCTCACAGACTAGCAGTCTCACACTGCAGGAAACACTCTCGAATCTCACAAACTAGCAGCAAAGGCCACCAGGTCTGACTGACAAATGTAAGCGCCTCTTCACTGATTGGCGGGTTGGGTGGGTGGTGTTGTGGATTGGCGAATGAGTCCGTGGATGTAC
This sequence comes from Calotriton arnoldi, assembly GCA_963921515.1. Taxonomy (NCBI): domain Eukaryota; kingdom Metazoa; phylum Chordata; class Amphibia; order Caudata; family Salamandridae; genus Calotriton; species Calotriton arnoldi. Next base: position 22,013 of record CAWUFW010023818.1, on the reverse strand, counting down.
GAGTAGATGCATGAGTGCCAGAACGAGTGCCTGAGGAGCCCATGGGTGATGAGTGAAGTACTGCAAGGATAGATGAATTAGTTCTGCATTGAATGAAGCACTGTGGCCCTTTCAGCTAAAAAACATACCTATTGGCATTGCCAATGCTTATTCTTTAAATGCCTTCTCCCTGAAGTTTGGGATGCACTCTATATGGCAATTCTAAAGGTAAAGATCGAACTTACTTGCATTTGCATTTGATAGTTGTATTTGTTTTTATTTCATTGCTATTTTTATCGGCGGCAGAAGCATCTGAAATGTGACACGTCTTAACGTGATCTTTTCACATTGTATCCGTGTTTCTTGTTTTCGTTTAATACAGACAGATTCCACTGATAAATATATCGTGATATGCCCACCAGCAGCTGCAGTGTTTTGCACGGGTTTTATGCATCTGGAGAGGTGCTTACGGAATGAAGGGGACGTTGTGCGGCTGCCCGCGGCCCCCGCAGGGGGCCACCCTAAACGGGCGGCCCCTTTAGTGCCATTTGGGCACTTCCCCACCCCCCAATGATGTGTGGGACTCAAGGAGGAGTCCCCTACCAGACGCGTCACTTCCGGCACGCAGAGGAGGTGGGGAGGTACTTATGCCTCCCCCGGCCATCTTGGCGTCCTCTTTGCGCCGGACACGCCGTCTCCCACCCTACCGCTTACCCGGCGTGGGGTTGGCAGGCGAAATACATAGAACGTTGTAATGTTTTCTCTCTCGTTGCAGGAGGAGTTACAGGGCGATCTGGAAGCAAATGGGTACAGAAGAGTACCTCTGCAAGAGCACAATAGGGGTGCCAGAGCCAAATCCCAGGAGCCTCATGGGAGGGTCCTGGAACAATTACGTCGGCGCCCCGTTAGTCCTTCGGGCGGTTGTAGGCCTGAACAACCGGGGGCTTGCCTTGCTACGCTCCGCCCTGAAAGGGGCGTGAGTAATAAGGGACCAATGTGTCACGTGATCCAGTAAGGGGATCACCCCCATAAGGGTAGCGCTGATTGGTTACTCCACAGTGCTTGGCTCATCAGGCGGGCGGGGCAGCATAGGTTGGTACAGCTGCCTGCCCTTGGATCGCCCGTAAGATAACCCACCATATTGCATACTTTTGTATGGAATAAACCTGCAGCACTATTTTTCCCAAACAAAAGTTGTGTTGTGTATTTATTTATGCATGCATACTCTGTTGTGGTGTGGGTGGGGTGTGTTGCCAATAATGGGACTATGCACATGCATCATGTTTGTTGCACGATCATCAGTTGAGTAAGCCACGTCCATCCGTATCATGATTTTCATACGCACGCAGTTGAAATACCACAACCGAGGGGTGTGTGTGTGTGGGGGGTGGGGGGGGGGGGGTCTGATATCTTAAGAAATCTTTCTTTGCATAACAGCACAATTGCACCATCTATTTTTTCTTGTTCTTTAACCTAAACAACTGTTTGCTTCCTGATGAGTGTGCTATACAACCCAAAGTACATACATACAGCCACAGATCATAATATAGCGGTATTTACACAAGACCTTTTGCGATTTCTTCTCTCCTACGGTATTCCTGTAGTATTCCCTCTGAGGTTAGAATCTTGTAATCTATCGGGAAGGTTTTTGTCCTACAAAAGAACACAATGCCTCACCTACCTGCAAGAGGATGAAGAAAAGCCCCAAATGGCAGACAAACATTTTTCTTGAAAATGTTGCTTCCTTCTCCTTGGAGGGAAGCTGCGTGGCACTGGATAGCGAGGCTGCAGCTGCCTTTCCCTTCCTCCTCTTGGCTTTTTGGGAATGAACTGCCTCTGGGATCTGTTTCTTAAACCCCTTCAGATCACAGCTGCACTGATTTTTGCGTGGGGGGAGACTGCCCCTCCAGCTATGCTTCGGTAGTTCCAGGAACCGCTCTCATTGGCCCATGGCCCAGGAATGCTTTTTTTCGTGAATGTGAAAATGTTGGAACATCATTTGTAAGTGTCACGAGCCTCGGTTTTTGTAAGTTAGTGAAGGCATCTGTTTTAGGTGTGTCTGAAGAAAGCCTGAGCTCTCTGTGGGCAGAGACCGAATGTAGTAGTCTAGGTACTGTCTTCTACAACCCCTGTTTATTATGTAAACAGCATAGGTCTGGGTGAAGAGTTTCTGCTCACTGATTCCTAAGACGTAAGGGGATAACTAAATCAGCTGTCATTTATGCAGGTTAGCTATACAGACTTATTCAGAAGATAACTTACTCACCTGAGTGTTGTTCTCGGTGGACGGTAGAAGCGAAGGGATTTGCCTCCTTAAACATAAATACAAAACGATTACTGGTAGAGAAAACACAGTTTACTCGCGGTCCTGTCTGCGTAGCTGATGCTTCGTATTTTCAAATGGCTTATGAGTCAACCTCATTACATACACAGAGGACCACCACTAAACTCCCTTTGCTTATACTGTATTCTTGGCCCTCCGTCCACTGCCCTGACCAATCCCAACCCCTAATATATGCAAAGAATCGATATGCAGGCACAGTGACAGCAGCAGTGCCGCAATCACCAAGTATACAGACGCAGTGCACAGCATCAGTACTGCAGGCTCAATGGACAGAATCGGTGTAACAGCACCATGGCAACATCAGGCACCCAAAAGTTCGGGGAAATGTAAGCAGGCCTGGCAGTGCCCAAGAGAAAACCTTAGGGAAGAGACAGACTCTACAACAGGGGGCTAGTGCATTCTCTTATCCCTCCTTTGTTTTGTTCTTTCAGTAGTTAAAGTATAAATGATTTACCAAATTTGAAGGAAATTTGCAAGCAACTAATGTTAGGCAATACTTGTGCATCTAGTTAGTCCAGTTAAGCAGACTGACAACAGCAGTATTGCCTGCTCAGATTTATTGAGATAGTTTAATAGCACCAATGATATCTGCACAAAGTCGAGAAACAAAATTATAGCAGTAGTACTACCTACACTAGGTATAAAGAGGAAGCATGAGGGTGGTAGAGATAGGGGTTTGTGGCATGTGTGCTTTAGATGGCGGACACGCAGTGGCTGAGCTTGCAGCCCGCGCCTGTTAATCCAACACAATCCTCTGCTTGCACATGCCGCAGTACTCTTCCACCGGCAGGGGAGGTGTAGCCTGGTGGCCGGGGTCTCAACTCTAGAACCGGATAGCCCCCTGACGGCCTACTCGGGCCTGGTCACATGGAAATGGTTGGAGCTTCTCTTGCTCCCTCGCTGCTCGTAGTGGACGGCCTTCCTAGGACTGACTTGCCCAGCGGCCTGATCCCGGCGACCTATCCACTGCTCCCTTGGACCAGCGTGAGCCCACAGCGACTTTACCTACTCTGACCACCGATCACTGCTTCTTGCAGCACGTGCCAGGGATGCCTTACACAGTTGTCTCCGGTGCCGTCCTCCATCGCACACCCCGCAGCCCTCCTTGCAATACCAGGGCCCCCCAGCTCCCCAACTGAAAGAGTGAGAGACCCCCCTAGCGGGGGTGGATCAATTATGCAGGGGGTGGGGGGATCCCCCTCTTCCACCTACTCCCAGCACTGCTCCCCGGGATTAAATCTCAATTGCCCAATGCTGCAGGCCCCTCCTTGCCTGGGGAGACAGCCTTCCCTGTTACCCAGACATTGCCCCCCAGTGGTGGCCATCAAGGTTGACGGCGATGCCCCTACATCAGCCCACGATGGACCGTCCGGAAGCCCTTTACTGCTCCCACTTGAGGCCTTCCCACCACAGCCAGTTGTCTGTCGAGGCAGAGGTGCAAGGGGTGGGTGCCCCTGTCACACTATCCCACGCCACAGCCAACAACTCTCCTGGATTCACCAGGGGGGGCCTCCACCCTTTCTTGCTTCCCTATAGTTTTGCACTGCAAGACCCAGCATCTCCCTTGACTGTGGCCCACTCCCTCTACAGTGCCCACCTGACTACCCAACCTTCCAACTGGTAACAATGGGAAACTTTCACTCAACTCGAACCGATCCCTCCCATCACCACCGCCCCCCAGCCACCTAGGGGGTGCCCAAGGGACCAGTCGTCAGCCTGCTTGAGCCGATCCCTGAAGCCATCAGTACTTCACGTCTAGCACTGGGGGCCAGAATAGACACCATTTCAATGGACGTCAGTCTACTGCAAGCTGATCACAGGAAACTGACAGACCCCATCTCCCACACGGCGAGAGAGCTCCAGGACCAACACCCATGGGCCAAGACCATTGCCGTCACTTTGTGGTGTTAACAAGCTGTATCTGGTTCCTTGAGGGTAGGGCTCAAGATGTTGAGGGTAGCTGTTGTAGACACAATCTGTGTGTGGTGGACCTCCCAGACTTCCTGGAACGATGGATAAAATCCTTAACGTTGGCTCCGAACCTTTCACCCTTCTTCTCAATTGAGAGGGTGCACCATGTCCTATCGCAACAGCGCAATGCCCCTCCCCCACACAGGTGCACCCCCCACAGCCCCTGGTGGCCAAACTGCTGCATTACAAACACAGAGCCGAGACCCTTCGGGTAGCCTGTCTGGCGGGCAACATTGATTAAGAGACTCATCTTATCCTGCTTTTCCTGGACTAACACCTGGCTGTTCAGCACCAATGAGCTTTCTTTCAATTGAAGCTTCGAGACATGGACGTCACATAGTCACTCCCCTTCCTGGCCAAACTCAAAATTATGACTGATGGCATCACCTTATTTTTCACTGACCCAGTAGAGGCCTGGGACTGAGTGGAGGGCCGGGCGGACGGACCCAACCACAGGCCCCCGGGCCTCTCGGCTCGTTGTCACCGCTGCGGTTCGAGGCCTTGTTCACGCCCTCCGAGGCCTACTCCCTGAGCTCCTTCTCCTGACCAGGTCAGAGTGGACAGACTAATGTCCCTGTACCTGGTTGCAACCCAACGCATTTCTGGCCTGGAGCTGCTCCTTTTTGGCACCCCGCTGATGGTGACACCTAAGTCTGCATACGAGCTGATATAGTCAAATACCATTCCAGCTGCATCACAGAAGGGTGCCGCACTATCCTCACACCTCTCCCAGAACGCCCGGGCATCCTCTAGCCCTGACGAGCCCCCTGGTTGTCTCCCCCCACTCTTCACTGCCACATTTGCTTTGCCCCCGTGAGCCTTGGATGACCTCACTGGCCCAGGGCCTGCAGTTCCACCCAGTGTTCCAAGCCTTCTCCACCTCTGACAATGGGCGATGGTCCGTCTACCTTCCACTGTGGTCATAGCTGCCTGCTTCCCCCCACGTTATGAAGACTACACAGTACAAATGCTGGTTTGGGTGGCCCACCATTTGTGAGCTGCCCAGTTTGATTCTTCCTCCTCTCCCCCACGTTCCACAAACCCAGGTCGATACACTGGGCACCTCTTGTTGCCTTTACTATTCCCTTGAAGCACCTGCATAGCCCTACACCCCACCCTTGAGTGACACAATATTCCCTCTTATTTTGGAATATTCATGATATGCACATGGCTATTCGGTGGTACCAGATTTATTCTTTCCTAAAGCGCAAAAATGCCCATGCTGTGTTCCTCCAGGAAACCCACACCACCACCCCAGAAGTGCCCCGGCTCCAAAAGAGGTAGCGTGGATAAATCTTCTCACAACCTATTCCACCTTCACCAAGGGGAGCTGTCTTGTACCCCTTGATTAGTCGGACCCTCGTTGAAGCCCGTGCCCACCCTTTCTGAAAGGTTCAAGCACTTACACTTGACCGCTTACACAACTCACACGCACTTGGAGGGCGACAAGCCCAGCAGACTACTAGCCTGGTTGGCCTCCCAGAATACTGCCCGCATGCCCATTGCTACTCTGCATGACTCCATCATCCTTCAAGAATTTCTGACATTCTACCACCAACTCAATGCAGATAATCATGAGCCTCCTCGGATCCAAGTGGAAGTGTTCCTAGTCAACCCTTCTCTTCCATAGCTACCAGCTGCCTCCCGCGCAAACATAGACACCCTGGTAGCACTGCCGGCAGTAATGGCTGCCGTCAAGGACTTAGTTGTAGGCAAAATGCCGGGCACCGACGGCTTACTGCTCAAATTTTACCATACTGACTCCGAAACCTTAGTCCATAAGTTGGCACAGCTGTATGAGGCAGCCTTGCCGGAGGCCATAGTGCCCGTACTCCACTGGGCAGTGAGGCTTGCCCTGATCCCCAAACAAGGCTGCTCTCTGGAGGACCCCCCATCGTACAGAATGATTACCATTCCCAATTCCGATTATAAAATACTCTGAAAAGTCTGAGCCACTTGGATCCTACCCCTACTCTGATCCACTCCGACCAGTGCAGATTTATCCTCCACAGAAGTACTTCTCTGATTCTACGTCAGCTTTACAGTCTCATTGAGGTGTCCCCCCGGGCCTTGCCCAATGCCTGGGTCCTCAGCTTTGATGTCAGAAAGGAATTACCCTGCGGTGAGATTTCCTAATTACTGTGCTTCGCCACCTCGACTTTGGCCCTTGCATCATCCGATATGTCCTTCTGCTCTACTCCTCACCTCGGCCTGCATCCACCTTGTACGACTTGTCTCTAATTCCCTCCTGATTTGTTGAGGCACAAGTTAGGCTTTTCCCCCTCCCCCATGCTTTTTGCATTTGCCATAGAGCCATTGGCGTCATGTTTAAGGGCACAAGGAGCCAGCTGGGAAATCCTGTTGCAGAATGGGGTCCACATGGTCTTGCTTTATGCTGATGAACTCCTGGTATACCTTCGGGATCTCCATTGCAACACCACCGAAATGGGCCAAATCCTCTGCAACTTTGCGGCGGTGTCCGGCCCCCGAAGGAACTGGGCAAAGTTCTGCGCTTTCTCGCTCGCCACTGCGGTCCACTTACGTGACCTCTGGCTCGGCAGGAATTCGGTCCGCTGGGAGGGTACATTGTTACACTATTTAGAGATCTATCACTCCGATCGTGACCTGCTGGACGGCAACATGATGAGGGCAGATACTACCCTGACTTTCCAGGTGGTGTTCTGGAAGTCATTGCCTCTTGCTCCGATCAGGCGGATTGCCTTTTCTAAAATGATCAACCTCCCTCACCTTCTATATTATTTTGCTAACCTACTGATCACGCTCCCCAGGAATTTTTTTGCGGCCTCGGACCCGCTTCATTGAGCTCCTCTGGCATACGGGTCGTCTTAAGGTGGTGCTCGCCAAGTTGTGCCTCCCGCTGACTGGGGTGGATTGGGGCACCAGACTTTGAACTCTATTTCCTGTTGGCACAACTCCAATAATGGCTATGTTGTTGGCTAGCGGGGCTCTCCCTTGAAGAGACATGTGCCGAGGGACCCCCACTTCGTCTGTATAAACCTCAATGTGCTTCTTTCCCCTGGCCCTCGGCACCTCTGTCCCTTTCCCTGCCCGCTCCAGCGGCACCCTACTGTACGCCCTTGCCATCCCCCATTGCGGTCTCCCCAACCTATGTGGAGACCTCAGACAAGGTGACCTAGCGCACTGGTACCACTCCACTCTGGATACCCTTGGCCACCTATTTGAAGACAGCTGCCTCCTCATGTTTGAAGATCTCACAGATAGGTTTGCACTACATGGAGGGCAATACTTAATGTATGGATGAATACAGCACATCCACCGCAGTCTCTGTTCCATTGTGGACAATGAACCCGAGGTCCATCCATTGTCCAAGCCATCTACACAATGAGAGCGGAGTGCAGACATGTGTCATGGTTTTACAAAGTCCTGATTCCTTATTCCTCCTGCTCCTTCAGCTCCCTTAAGGAAAAATGGAAGGAGGATGGTGACAGGGTCTTCCACAACTCGGAGTGGATGCGGCCTCTGGCCTTTCCTCAGACTGTTATCCTGCAACGCCAAATTCAAACTGATACAATAGTACATCCTCCACTGAGCATACCTCTCGCAATTGGTGATCAAAAAATCCTTTCCCACCCTCAACGCCTTCTACCCCCGCTGCGCATCCACTTCAGCAGACTTCTATCATATGCTTTTATCATGTACCATTCTGGCGCCATACTGGGTCAAGATAATATCATTGGTCTCCTCCCTTATTGCCAAACCAGACTGGGTGATGATAGCCCTAGGGATTTACGAGTGCTCCAAAACTGATAAGTATAGCAACCCGTTTTTAGGTCTCTCCTAGGCAGCTCTTGCGCTGTCTTTTCGAGACGTGTTGTATTCAGAATATGGGCTTGGAGGACCACCCATCTTTTCAATTGGTTCCTCTTTCTGTCCTTTGGAAATGCTGACTTTTGTTTGGTGGATACGCTTGTAGTCAATCCTTTTGGACTTTTGTATCCTCCCATGAGGACTGCCCCGTTACATGTGTTCTAACTGGTGATGCTATGTAGAGAGCTTCAAGAGCACTCTTTTTTCTTTGTTGGCCTGCCTCTGCTATTAGGTGTTCTGTTTACTTAGCTTCGGCAGGTTTATTTGCCCTGTTTTCACGTAATCTCCCTGTGCCGTCTCTGCCCCAACCCACCCCTACAAGATCACTTCAATAGCTGCTTTTTTTTCCATGTACATTTTTACATTTATATAGCGTGGGCAGGGGGCAGAATAAAAGATTTGCCAAAATTGACAAAATGCTGAGCTGAAGCGGAGGCTTGAACACGGATCCCCAGCTCCTGAGTCAGCAGCTAGCAGGGAGGTTACAGTGACAAAGGACTCACTGATTGGCTATGCCCTCTCCGCCCACCCCCTCATCCCTCCCACACTACTTGTTTTATTTTCTTACTTATTTTATTGCCAGTGGTGACACATCCCCGTGGAAGCATTCGCATAATAGTTGACTTTTCTTTTAGAAGAACAGGAAACGTAAGAGTGTTAGCCTGGACCAGGGCTTAACTTGTCTCTGCTGTAACATGATATACAGACCCTGCACGGAATTGTGTCCAGGGCTCCTTTGCTGTGATTACTGTACCTGTGCCAACTGCCAAGCTCTGCAAGCTACGACATATATTCACTACACTCCAAACAAAAACACATAGGAAAAAGACATTGTCATTTACAACATCAATAGCTCAAACTCTTCCAAATGTGAGACCTATTGTATTGCAAATGCATAAGCTAATTTGGCTCCCCCTAGTGAAGCACATGCTCATCTTCCGTTGGAAAGCTGCACCCCACCTTCGTCGCAGCCTGGGGAGCTGGTCTTTTCACGGGGCCAAGCAGAGAGTAAGGCCTTGCACAGGGAGGGGTACAGAGGACTCCACAAGTACCCTATCGCCTCTGCTTGGGATGCGATCCTGGAAGAGGCAAGACTACCCATTGCGAAGGCCTCACACCCTCTTATGGGCTCCCCCCCTTCCCTCCCCGAAGCATCCTGCCCCCCGCTCCTCCCTCTCAGCCACCTACAAGCACCTCTTTTACAGCTCATAAAGGGCTGAATGTGTGAGAGTTGCTGATGTGTTAATTCTGAGGAGGGCTAAACTGCTGGACAATAGGCATACATACCATGGTGCCTCTGTGTGGGCAGCTGGGCAGGAGGCCTAATTGCAGGACAAAGCTACAGAATATGTCTCCTTGCAAATGGGACATTAGGAGACTCCCTCCCCCCCGCCCTACCTTGGGCCTCAATGCACCATAGCAACGAGGCCTAGGGGAGGGAGTCCCCTCCCTTGGTCCAATGGCAATGAACACCTTTTTTTTAATTGGAAAGGCAGGGGGCACAAGAGGACCGTTGTGCTGCCATGGCCTGGCTGTGGCATCCTGATGCAGGGCCCTATGTTGGTTGGCCTGGTGCAAGGCGGTGGGCTGCTGCCCATGCCTACGCCGCCCTGACCTTGCTGGTCCCAGCTCTGAGTCCCCGATCCACCGTTCCAATGTGCAACATCATATCCTCTCCCCTCCACTCTTCTACACCAGTGACATGGCCTCCCGCTCCTCCGCCCCCTTTGTTTGCTTCCGGATCAATGGCCCCGAGCTGGACTACTCTCCACCTCTCCCCTCCGAGACCAGGGAAATTGGATGGAGCATGCTTTTGATTTATACTCCGAAACCCCAACAAAGTAGCCCTGGTTGTTCTGTTTTGTTTCTTTATGGTTTATTGTAAAACCTTCAATAAAACAAGTTAAAACACTGAGGGTGGTGTAATTACTACATGCATTGGTATGCAAACAAAGTAATGGCAGGAGTACCTATTGCTGACAAGTACTTAAAGAGTGTAATCGCAGCAGTGCCACCTGCGCAAAGACAACAGAAACATCATGGCAGTGTAATGAAGCCCCTTATCTCTATGACAAAGTATTGACTTCGAAGAGCTCATCGGTAGCACTGGAGCGGAGAAGTCAGAAAAGCTGGGTAGCGAGAAGCTGCAAGGAGAGTAAGGAGGTGGGGCGTCATTGACACGGACACTATGCCCACAAGGAGGTATTGTAGTGTAATAGTATTTATATATCGCTTACTACCCCTGACGAGGCATCAAATCGCTTTTTGGCGAGTAGCACGCTACTCCGGAACCCAAAAAGGATTAGTGATGGATTAGAAGAGTGAAATTTGAGTTAATTTGAGCTGTGGACATGTGAGCCTGTTAGTTGGATTGAAAAGGATAATGAGAGGATAGAAGAGGGAAGAGTCTAGAAAGCATATATTTGGAGATCATAGAAGTAAGATGAGGTTTGGGATGAGCATAAGGAGAGATGGAGGAGGGATTAATCTCTAGAAATGGATTAGGGAGATCATAGTAGTAAAATTAGTTTTGGTTAGAGTCAAAGGAGGGATAGGTAAGTGAAGAATTTAGAAGGGTTGTTTGGGAGATCATAGGGGGTGAGAGAAAGCAGAAGCTGGCACAGCATGGGGCACCGAGGGAAAGTCCAATCGCAGGGATTCCAGGTGTGGAGATGTGAGTAGTAAAAAGAAACCCCCGATGTGATCCAAAGACTGGCCATGCCAAGAAAGTGGCAAGCGGGATATGGGTTTCTTGTTTATTTTGCATTTTTATTCTGTGTCTTAGAGAAGGGAAACACATGTGAATGGAACCTGAGGTGTTTAGATGAGTCCTGTGGTTTGCAAAAGCAGCAGCAAATAAACATCCTTTGTTGTCCCAAGTAAAATTTTCCACTGAAGAGTCATGATTTCTGAAAGACCAAGAAGTGCAGTATAGAACCCATAGGGAGAAGTAAACAAGAGAAAGGAAGATAATAGAAAGAATAGCCAAGCAATAAGAGTCCAAAAAGTAGAACATAGGGGATAAAACAGAAATAAATAAATAGAGAAAGGAAAATGTCATTAAATGGTAATATTTCTTTTACGTACCTTATTTCGTTTGTATGTGTTGTACCGAGGGGTGAGGTTTCTCCCGATGGAAGAAGACTCCACCAGTTCACCACCAAACGGTTGTCCAATGACCTAAGAAGGGGCGAGATAAAAAATAAAATTGCGAGGAAAGACTCAGTTGTAAGCAAAAGGTGGGATAAAGCTCAAACAATTCAATTTCTTTTATGTAAGGAAATACTCCTCTAAGGACCTCTTGAGATACCTGGGATCTCCTTCTGACCTCTTATAGGCAGTTGTACAGCCTATACAGTTGTAAGGGTTTAAAGAAAAAGCATGATGGAGGTAGCAGTGCTACCTGCACAAGTCCTGAAAACAGGTGTGAACTTAAACAGTGTAATAGCAACAACAATATGTGCACCATGTTTACAGAAATAGTGGGACACCAGTGCTACCAGGACATACTGCAACAGCGTGACACCATGTAATACCATGTCCAGGGTCTTCAATAGGTTTACATCTTTCTGTGATCTCTTCCAGATATCCAGTTGAGCTTGTAGAGATCTTATTTATAACTGGAGCTTTTTCTTTTCAAAACACAGCTGTGCTGTTAAATGCTTTGTCCCTTTATGAGTACAACCAAGTGTGGGAGCGGGTTTCATCTGCGAAAGCTCCCCGCCGGCCCATCCCTTACATTCTTTGGTGTGCATGGGAAGGCACTTCATGCATGCACACTGACAGGGCGGCCTTTTACACTTCCGGTTTGCCGAAAGTGCGGTATGGCCAAAAACAAACATTTCCGTCAAAATATTCGATGACTGGAGTTAGAATAATAAATCATCATCCCCTCAAATAATTGGGGGGGATTCTGTACCTCTCATGGAGGCATTGAAATACGAGTACTTCCGGGAGGAATAGACATACAGGGTGGCATAGATGGATAGGGCAGCCGCACTGTGTTGATTCTGTTTTGTATCATTAGCGTTATGAAGTGAATCCGGAATCATAACCGTCATCTCTCCTAGAATAAGACACCGGTTACAGACTTACCCTTCCAGTGAGCCTTACACGCTTTTTCATAAAGACAAAGTCATCATCAGAACCCATCTTCTTTTCTTACCATTCTGTATGATTATTGTACGAATTGGATTTTTCTTTCCACATTATATTCGATTTCCTCTTCAGGGGTTGAAAGGATTTGACAAAATCATGATATTCAGAGATCTCGTATGTTCTTTTTAGAAGGTTGGACAAAAGCTTTCTGAAATTGAAGGACCCTTCTTTGCTATGGCAGCTCTCATTTTTTGTGTCATTTGTATTATTTGCCAATGCTTATTGGGTAGTTTCCTTATTTCCGGATACTTCACAAATGCTGCTTGTTTTAGAGCTGACAGAACTGTTTCAGTACAATATCTTTTATTAAACCGTTAAACAGACCGTTTTCTTCAGTTTGGGTTTGATTGAGTTAAAAAAAAAACCGAGAAGAAGGTCACTGAATAAGAAGAGGCTGAAATGCGTTAAGTATGATCATTATACAAATATGAACTTATGTGGTAACAACTTATATTTTAAAATGACACTGCATGGATGTCACATTCACAATTCTTTTCTCCTCTTTTGTGGTAATCCATAAACCTTTTCTTTGCGTTTTGGTGTGTTATAAATAGTAGGACTCTGAAAACACTCAAAATATCCATGCTTTTACTTGCTTTTCATTCTTTTAGGCTCAGAGTAGGAGTCCGTGTCCTGTGTTCATTGAAACTCTAAGGTGATTTGTACTGTGCACGCTTTGCTTCTCAGTTAACCTCATATGAAATCTTACATTTATTTACTTTTTCTATTTGTAAATTATAGGCATGGAAGTAATTTGTAGAAGATAATTAGAGATTCTGTCTTATCATATTGGTTACTTAAGAGAGAAGGCTAAAAATGTGGTAAATAAAGACTACCTGACTGCTGATTTCAATCAATCAATCAGGATTTTTAAAGCGCTGCTAATCACCCGATAGAGTATCCAGGCGCGTACAGGCGTCAGAGGCTTATTCAAACAACCAGGTCTTCAGGGCCATTCGGAATTCCGGAAGTGAGGTGATGGTCCAGAGGTGCGTGGGGAAGCTGTTTCAGGTCTTTGCTGCGATGTGGGAGAAGGAGCGTCCTCCACTTCTGCTTCAGTAGATGTGGGGAGTTTGGGCAAGTGAAAGGAAGGCGGAACGTTGTCTTTTTGATGGTTGGTGGAAGTTCAGGCTGTGGTTAATGTAGGTGGGTCCTTGGTTGTGTAGAGCCTTGTGCGCATGGGTCAGCTGCTTGAATTGACATCTTTTCTGTACGGGGAGCCAGTGGAGTTTCCTGAGTTGAGGTGTGAGGTGGGTTCGTCGGGGAAGGCCAAGGATGAGTCTGGCTGCGGCATTCTGTATGGACCAAAGTCTCTGTAGAAGGTGTGCGGCGATTTCTATGCAGAGGGCATTGCCATAGTCCAGTAGGCTGGTGATGAAGGTAAAGGAGTAGTAAGAAAATATTAATAAGGATAAAATTATTATTGGTGCCTGAAATTAATATTGCATTGGGTTCTACATTTGAGCTTTTAAGACAAGTGAAGACATTGTTGATTCACACAAACAGTTCTAAAAACAGACTTCTCGCATTGTCTGCTCAACTTCATGTTGTCACACTAATCTACTGTTTGTGTTGGTAATTGCTGCTGCTGAATGCTGTCTTGTGGAGCCTATCATTGTGATACTACATACCAACACCACAACCTCCCCCAAAAACAAAGAAACATGCTTTGATTTCATTTGAAAAGGGATGGGAACTGACCCTATAAACAGCCCTTCCCAAGATGATGGTCTGTCCATTGGAGGATGTTTGATGCAGACAAGTCTTTTCCTTTTATGTCAGTTCCTATATGAAGCAGATATAAAGGAGGTTTTGCTAAAGGAAGATGTGTTGCTACTTCTCTCATTCCCTGATTTTTTTCCGTGATGTTCACACTTTTGCTAATATTTTTGTCCTCGATTTTTGCTTCTAGTTGTTTGGGTCTTTTTTCTGGATTCTTCTCTGGGTTTCGCTCAGCTGTTTTCTCCCTCCTGATGTCAGGAGGAGTTTGGTTCCTTTCGGATTACTCTAGTTATATCTTCATCTATAATCATGAGAGCTGCAAGATTACCAGAGGAGTTTATTTTTACCTTTGTGTTTTTTCCCCTCCTAACTGAGACTTTCTTAAGGAGACACTTGACACCTTTGACCCATATTATTCTGTGCAGGGTGGTACCATGGCTACTGGGAGGAGTCAGCCTTTCCTGTGTCAGTATAGAAGGGTGCTTGCTCAACAGACCTTCTGAGTATCCAGCCCTTGACAGTAGAGGGAAGGAAAGGTTAAATAAAGAAGAGAGTAGGTAGAAAGGGGAAGCGAAGGGCATGTTCAAGAGTGGTACTGAAATAAGAAGAGTGCCTAGGAGAAAGTGAGTGCATGTAAATAGAAAGTTGGACCAAAGGGAAAGGAAGAGAGAAATGAATAGATGAGTAAAAGAGAAAGTGTGATAGATTGAGAAATTGAATAGCTAAATACTGTCTCAGTGGCTTATGAAAACAGTATTACAATCATGGGCAATTATCTCATGGTGGAGCTGGAACCTCTTCTGCATGGTAAATGGGTATGTACTCCTCCCCTGTGTGCCTGACATTATGTGAAACTGGTAACCTGACTATTCATTTGGTCCAGGTGTCATACTAACATAGCATGGACGTAGAGGCCTATGCTTGTGCTTGGTAATTCGAGGTCCCGATCCTGTTCTGTGAGCTGGAGCGATGCACAGAGCGTGCCCCCACAGTAGGCATAGAACTACTGTCCATGGGGAGACACATAAAGCAGTGTTGGCAGTGTTCCTTCTTTTGAGAATCTTTAGTGCGACAAGACCTTTTTCTCTGTGTTGGAGGGAAAGTAGTCCAAACCTGGTCCGAGCAAGATGGTAGATGCACTTTGAGTGTGTTCTCTGCCCTCCCTAGTATCCGTCGACACCTGAGCAACCGTGTGCAGCCCGGTGGTGGGAAGCTCGTTGTGCTCCTGAAGACCTGTTGGCCAGAAGCTGGAGCCATTGGAGCTCTGTGAGGCACCATATGGAGACCCAGCAGCCTGGAGGTCGTGCGCAGCATGTGAGCGACTCTGAACGCCCTGCTCCCGCGTCTGTATGCCGGCATGGAGGGGCGCCGAGACTGGCTTACTCTGCGAAGAGTTGATTGAGATAGGGGGAGGAGGGCAGCCCAGCCGCTGCAGGGACTTAAGCGAGGGCTGCCCGGTGCCCATGTGGCTCGGTAGCTGTGAAGGGTTCTGGTATCGGCCCGGTCCCTACTCTCCTCGTGGACTGGAGGTGGGAGCGGCAACAGGGGCATTTGGGTGATGGTTCAATGCCGGCCTGCACCCCCCTGCCCAGTGAATGGTGACGGAAGTGACGATGTGTCTCTGGATTTGCAGGCCTGCGGATACAGTGACTGCCCCGAAGGGCTGTCTAGTGCATGGCACGTCCCCAGGGGGCCCGGATCACCAGTTGGGCGAGAGAAGCTGGATTGTCCTATTTGTGGAGGGGTCGCCAACCTCCTGCCTTGTGGAGCGCCCCGGCCCTGATGAGCGCTCTGGAACACCTGGACCTGACTGTAGAGATCTACCTGGAGAGAGTGCGCATAGTGCTTCACTTGTAGTGCTGAGTGACCCTGTTAGAAATGGGTTTTTTGGTAGGCTAGGGCGTGGGCCAAAGCCAGGCAAAAACCACCACTCTAGTCAGGATAAGGGAGTTACACGTCTAAAATAACCCCTGCTCACCCCCTTGGTAGCTTGGCACGAGCAGCCAGGCTTATCTTAGAGGCAGTGTGTAAAGCATTTGCACATAACCCACAGTAATACAGTGTACGCACTACAAAAGGACACCACACCAGTTTAGAAAAATATCCAATATTTTTATATAATTAAAACAAGACCAAAAACGATAAGAATCCACAATACTATACTTAAAAGTTCACAGTTCCAAAATACGCTGATTAAAAGAGTTCCTTGTGTGGATAGCTCCGTCCGGGCTACCACGGCGTCGTGAACAACAATCCAACAGTTCTGGCTGGTCGCGGGTCGCGGGCCAGCTACGGTGTCGGGAAGACCCGCAAACAGTACCTGTGAGAGATGCAGGACATTGAGGCCCTTGAAGTCACTCGCGTTGCAGGTCGAGCTCCTCTCTGATGGAATCAGGAGCGCTGGCGCCGGCAGACGTCGGGTGCTGCGGTGCGAAGCGCAGCGTGCAGTGCCCCCAGGTCGCGGTGCGAGCAGCGGCTCGGTGACGGTGTCTGATGGCGTCATCAGTGAGACCAGGGTCGCGGTGCGAGATGAAGGCGGTGCTCGCCACGGTGCTAGCAGGTCACGGTGCAAGCAGTGGCGTCGTCGTTGCTGAAGCGCTGTCGTCGGCTGACGAACTGGAGTCGATGGCGCCGGCGTCGGTAGGCCTAGGTTGCGGTGCAGGATGAGGGCGGTGCGTCGTGTGACTTACGAGCGGTGCCCTCGAACCACGGTGCAAGCAGCGGCGTCGATTTTGGCGGGAAGTGGCGGCGTCAGGAAGGCCAAGGCATCCTCGTGAAGCAAGGCGGTGCAGAGTGTGGTGCCCACAGGTCGCAGTGCGAGCAGCGGCTCGGTGGCGGCGTCAACAGGCGTCGTCGGTAAGACCAGGGTCGCGGTGCGGCGGTGCTCTCTGCGGTGCCAAAGCTTCGGCGTGAAGCGAGGCGGTGCGGAGTGCGGTGCCCACAGGTCGCGGTGCAAGCAGCGGCTCGGTGGCGGCGTCAACAGGCGTCGTCGGTGAGACCAGGGTTGCGGTGCGGCGGTGCCCTCTGCGGCGCCAAAGCTTCGGCGTGAAGCGAGGCGGTGCGGAATGCGGTGCCCGCAGGTCACGGTGCAAGCAGCGGCTCGGTGGCGGCGTCAACAGGCGTCGTCGGTGAGACCAGGGTTGCATTGCGGCGGTGCTCTCTGCGGTGCCAAAGCTTCGGCGTGAAGCAAGGCGGTGCGGAGTGCGGTGCCCACAGGTCGCGGCGCAAGCAGCGGCTCGGTGTCGGCATCAACAGGCGTCGTCGGTAAGACCAAGGTTGCGGTGCGGCGTTGCGCGGTGCCCTCTGCGGTGCCTTCAGGACACGGAGTCGGCAGCGGCATCGTAGACGCCGTTGAGTTGGCGTTCTTCGCTGCAGCACAAAACACACAGTCTCCAGTGCTGCGGGTCGAAGAACTTGAAGTCTTTGCTGTTCCTGAGACTTCGTGAACAGGGGGCAAGCTCTACCTCAAGCCCTTGGAGAGACTCACAAATTAGGTTGCAGAAAGTCCAGTCCAGGCCTTTCACTGCCCAAGACAGAAGCAGCCACTGCAGGTCAGCCCAGCAAAGCAGTCATTCCTTTTCGCAGCTTCTCCGGCTCTTCTTCTTGGCAGTCTTCTTGTCCAGATGAGTTCTAAAGTTCAGGGGTCTGGGACCCAGCATTTATGTCCAAAAATCCTTTGATCTCTTAGGCAGAGAGGGCCTGTGCCCGGTCAGGACCAGTTCTGCCTTCTCTGGTGTGAATTCCTGGCAGGAGGTGGAGACGGCATTTGTCAGAGGCAGAGCAGGCCCTTTGAGGTGCAAGGAAATCTCCTCCCCCTTCCCCCATCGTAACCCATGTCTCTACAGCCCTTTCCTGACCTACCTAGACCATCTGGTGCCCCTCCTGCTCCCCCAGCCTTCTGTCATCCAAAACCCAGACAGGCAATCCACATTCCAGCAGAGGCACACGGGATGACTGAGCAAGAAAATACCTACTTTCTAAAAGTGGTATTTTCAAACACAGAATGTAAAAATCACCTTTACTAAAAGATGCATCTTTAGATTCTGAGTTCTGGCATACTAAATTCTATTTTCTTACCGAATTCCCTGGGCCAGTTATGTTTATAAGATGTTATAAACAAACCTCCCATTCTATCCTATGGGGAACTGGTAGCCTTGCAATAGTGAAAAACTAAATTGGCTGTAATTCACTATCAGGACATGCCACACACACCAGGGCATGTCCCACCTTTCACATACACTGCACCCTGCCCACAGGGGTACCTTGGGCCTACCTTAGGGGTGACTAACGTAGAAAAGGGAAGGTTTAGGGACAGGCAAGTGTGTGCACTTGCCAAGTCGACATGGCAGCCCCAGGCTGCGCACAGGCTCTGCAATGGCAGGCCAGAGTTCCACTTTACGGGCTGTTTGCGTGGGTGGCACAATCCAGTGCTGCAGCCCACCAACAGCATTTGATTTATAGGCCCTGGCACTCACAGTGCACTTTACTAGGGACTGACACATAAATCAAATAGGCCAATCATGGAAACACCAATGCATAACACAATTTACACAGAGAGCATATGCACTTTAGCACGGATTAGCAGTGGTAAAGTGCCCAGAGTCCTAAAACCAACACACACAGGGTCAAAAACAGGAGGCCAAAAAGCAAAAAGTCTGGGGGTAAACCCGCTGAAAAAGCCAAGTCTAACACAACCCCCTCCCAGCCTAAAGCCAGGGTAGACTAATCAATCCCTTGATGTACTTCCCTGCTTGGGGCGATAGAACATAGACCTGGCCCACAACAGCGGGGGCACGTTCTGGTTCTACGCCTTTCCAAACCCAGTTGGATCCCTCTATCCATACTCTCAGGGCCCACTAAGCTGACCCATGGGGTACCCTTCTCTTCACCTGTGAACCCCATCTGTGCAGTGCCTAAACTTACTTTGCTCACAGATGTGTCCCAACAGGCCGAGCAGTGCCCACATGGCCAACACAGTGGTGTGGCCTCGTCCACCCCCGGGTGTGACTCCTGTCCCCTCCCAGGGGCAACTCTGTCCACCAGGACAGTAAGCCACAGTGGCTACCAACAGTTGTCAGTGGGGAGACCCAGGCCTTATGCCTCTCAGGGCTCTCTAACCTCTGTGGCGTCAGAGAGTGGGGGCGGTAGCCCCAGGTGCCTGGCACCCTTTGTCCACTCTCCCTCTTGTCAGGCCAGGATGACATCCTGGCACTGACCCACCAGCCTAGGGTCTGTACCCGGTGGCTGGACAGGAGACTGGGGTAGGCTCTCCCACCCCCGGTCTTCCTCCCAGGGGCTCCGTACCCTCCCACCTGGAGCGCTACTCCCTTCCAGAATTGTCAGGCACCTGTGGCAGGTGCCTTGCACACTCGCTCACCAGTTCAGGGGTGCTACCCTGCAACTGGTACACCAGCCTAGTGTCTGTACCCTGAGGCTGGACACAGGACTGGGGTGGCCTCCCACACCCTGTCCCTCTCCCTGGGGCACTGCATCCCCCACCGGGAGCAGTCCCCTCAACTCCAGAATTGTCAGGCCACCTGTGGCAGGCGTTCTGCACAATTCACCCACCAGTTCAGGGGTGCTATCCTGCAACTGGTACACCAGCCCAGGGTCTGTCCCCAGAGGCTGAACAAGGGACTGCGGTAGGCTCTCCCACACCCGGTCCTCCTCCCTGGGGAACTGTACCCTCCCACCTGGAGCGGCACCCCCAGAAGACAAACCGGTAGTGGCACTGTTAGCAGTTGCCCCTTCCCCAGGTCAGGGGGACACCCTGAACCTGGTCCTCCAACCCAGGGCCTGTACCCTTAGGCTGGACCTGTGCCTGGCAACCCAGGACTTCCGGGGAGTACACCAACCCCCCAAAGGGAAACACACCCCTCATGAGTTGTGCCAGAATCTGCCTGGCGCAGGTCTCCAGCCTCCTGTCCACCTGACAGAGCATGAAGACCCCCAGGCCAGAAGTGGCCTCACCCAGGGTCAGTCCTGGGGTGCTCTGACCTCAGAGCGGGCAACCCCTGACCTACTGGTCCTTCCAAAATTGTCAGGGCACCTGTGGCAGGTGTCCTGCCCAACTCGCCCTCCAGTTCAGGACCTCCCTCCAGCAACTGGTCTCCCAACCTAGGTCTAAGCCCTCAAGTTGAACCGGGGTCAGAGGCGAGGACTCCTCCCTCTGCACCCCCTTCCAGAGTTCTGCACCCTCCCACCTGGAGTGGTACCCCTAGAAGACAAACCGGTCAGGACACTGCTTACAGTCGTCCTTCCCTCCAGGTCAGGCAGGACCTGAACCTGGCTTCCCAACCCAGGGACTAAACCCTGCAGCTGAGCCTGCCCGGCGCACCAGGACTTCCTTGGGAGCATGCATGTCCCCCCTGAGGGTAACACATGACTCATGCGTTGTGTGACAGTCTGCCTGGTGCAGATCTCCTGACCTCTGTCCATCTGACAGTGCGCGAAGATCCCCCAGGACAGAAGTGGTGTCACCATGGTCACTGCTAGGAGGCTCAGCCCTTCTGGCTGGCCCCTGACCCTCTGGTTCTCCCACTGGGGAACACATCCCCCTCTCACCCCTCACTCTGGACTTCTGCACCCTCCACTTAGGAGCGGCACCGCCAGACACCAGAACCACTGGAGCTCTGTTTACAGATGCTCCAGGTTCTCCTGACTCTAGGAGATCCCCCTCAACGGATGGCCTATCAGTACAGCCTAGGCTCCCCACCTGGTGTTCCCTCCTGGAACCACCCAGGCTCTGGGACGGGGTTTCGGGCACCTTGGGCCGCAGCTTCTTCCCACTCCTTCTCCGCGGAGACAGGACGTGAGTCCCTACACCCTTCCCATGACACCGGGACCTATCTGGGCTACCACGAACCTTTCCCACCACCCTTGGTGGGGAAATACCTAAGCCACTTCCTTCCGGGTCACCCCCAGATGCTTCTCCAGACCCTCTGGAATCCACCACAAGGTCTGCCTCCAGTGCAAGCTCCCTGGGGTCAGAGAACTCACACTCCACTGGGTGTTGGCATAGCTCTGGAAAACAGGACTTAAAATATGCTCTCCAAAAATTGAATCACACAGCCCCACACAGGTGTTAACCAAACTACCCTTCACCCAACCATCCAGTGCCTCAGACAAGTACCCCACATCATTCTCACAAGACCGGTGAGACAGTGTCTGACATTTGCTGTCTCTCAACCCATACTCTTCTGGCTGGTCTCCATACTCACTTACCAGGGCTTCTATCATGGGGGAACCCCTCTCCCTGCACCTCTCATCTAGAGTCAGTAGAGTGTCCCTCCCACTACCAGGAAAATGATCCCCTGTGCCAGTTCCCCAATCCACCTCAGGATACTACGCACCACTGGAGTAACCTCACAATCCTGAACCCCCTGGTGTATGTCAACCCACTCCTGGAAGCAGGGCCCCAAATCTGTGTGTGTGTGTACCTCATCCTCAGTACTGGACCTAACACTTTGCTGCCACCATCTGGGCTGGACAAAGCCCTACCGGCTTCCCAATTCAGCTCCAGCTCTCTCATTTTAAGCTCATGATCCAAGATCATCTTCTTTTCCTCCATGGCTATTCTTTTGTCTTCCCTCTCACTTTCCATCCTGAGTTTCTCTAATTCGAACTTCCTTGCTTCCCGCCTGTCCTCCAGCTCCTCTGAGGACAAGCCACTGCTGCCTTGCCTGGAGGGTCCCCCCCCTCCCAAAAGCACATCCACCCTAGGAGTAGGCTCCTCCGCCTCTCCACTGAGATCACCAGACTGCCCACTGGCACGTCTGGCTGCTACCCAGGCCCTCAGCGCCTTTTTGTAGCTCCTCTTTCCTAGTGAGGCCTCGGACAGGGACTTTCAGGTTTTTGCAAATCGCTTTCAATTCTTTCACATTGTAGGATTCCAACCTATCCTCCTCAAAGGCAACTTCCAGGGATGCAACAGATGATGCAATTGATTCAGGCATGATGAAGTAGCAAGTTCAAATTGGCAAGATCAAAA
>CAWUFW010023817.1:0-69230 GCA_963921515.1 Calotriton arnoldi | reverse complement strand
CCTTGCAAGCACTGTTTGTAGCCGCCGGCCCTTGTGGTTGTAGGTTGAAGGCTGTGTATAATTGATGAGTCACCTTTCAAATGTCTAATAAAATAGATTTGTTCC
Organism: Calotriton arnoldi; assembly: GCA_963921515.1. Classification (NCBI taxonomy): domain Eukaryota; kingdom Metazoa; phylum Chordata; class Amphibia; order Caudata; family Salamandridae; genus Calotriton; species Calotriton arnoldi. The sequence goes on along the minus strand of CAWUFW010023817.1, from coordinate 69,125 downwards.
ATAAAGATTTTTAGGTTGGGCTGGGGTCGGGGTATTTTACAGGGCTGGGGGCCAGGTTTTGGGGCTCAGGGCGAGGATTGAGGGTAGTTTCCAGGGCTAGGTTCGGGGGTCGTTTTTAGGGTTGGGGGCCAGATATTAGGGCTCAGGGCAGGTGTCTGGGGTGTTTTAAGGGCTGGAGTCCAGGTAGTTTTAAGGGCTGGGGCCGGGTTTTAAGGCTCAGGGCGGGGAGCTGGGATGTAACCTTTACCACTCATTTACCTTTATCAATCATGCCTTTACAACAACATTCATTGTAAAGGCTTGCATGGTAAAGACGTGGTTATGACCGTGTTGTTAAGGCATGCTAAGTAATCGCAAGCGCTGTTCCGTCATACAGCCCCTGCAATCAGATTATGATCTGCAATGGAAACATTTGGAAAGTTGTCCCCCGGACTATGGATATGTACTGTAGTGACAAGTTAATAGCAGATTGTGTGCTGTACAAATGCTAAATAAAAATAAGAAAGTTGCCGATAAAGCAAAGAGCGCCATGAAATGGAGATAGATCGATCACCTAGGCAGGATCAGAAGTATCAAGTGATACCAAGAGTTTAGAGAGTGAAAGTGAATGGCAAAGACTGCGATCTTTGGATTAATATGACGTCATGTGTGCTGTCTGACATAAAAGAAAATGGAAAACTCCTCAACAGTCTACCGGTTTTATTCCATCTGGATTGTTATACAGACGGAATCTCTGCGTCAAGAACCAGCAGGAAATCCATGAGCAAGGTCCATGGCCCAGGGTTGCCAAAAGTCCTACAGCGGCAATCGCTTCAAATAGACATTCCTAATGATACTTATAAAGCTACTGAATGATTGATTTGACACGAGAAACCTTAAATGTCTACTAGAATTGTTGTACAAAAGGACAAAGGCAAGATAGGCAGGTAAGGTGGGTAACATAAACCAAGGCAAATGATTAAGGTATTGTACAAGTAGCTGGTTTGTGATAAGCCAACAGTGAAGACAAATGCAGAAGTTACATTTTACATTGTGTAGTTACAGTTATTTGCAATTTTAATAGTAACTTTCTCCCAAACAGGAAGCCTGTCTAAATCAATTTACAAGTAATCTGCCAGGTTTTGGTATTGCTCCCAACTTCCAAAAACAAATATTAGCCCGAAACTATGTGCCATTCTCTGTTGATGCTGCAATGGATCTATACTTTAAAATACATCAGCCGGAAAGGTGGCAAAAAACATCAGTCCTAGCCGCTGAGCGTCTTGAAATAAGGGAATACTGATCCCGAGCTGTCCAACCTGGGGAGGTCCAAACACTGATAAAGGACAAAGACTAGGTTGTATTCCTATTGTGGAAGAACCTAGACATTGGTGCCACTATCCTTTAACCAATCTTTGGGACAGAAAGTCAACTGTACTGAATTCAATGATGTCTCTCTGGGTTTATTTTAGTCTCATTCTGGACGTTCTGAGACTGTGACCAAAGCAGTTAAAACCTTAATAGAAAAATTGTTTAACAAAGACTAGCAAGAATTTAGATTCATGAAGAAGTTCAAAAATGCTCGACTCAAAAGGGACTGAGAAATCCCTTAGTAGTAGTGAAAATTAAGAAGAATGCCCAATTGTGGACACTACTCTTAAGAATACAGCGGGTGATTTATAGTTTGAAAGACAAGGTGACAGTCCGCCCGCTCTAGTTAGGGTCGGCAGGATGGTCAGCTTGCCATCAATGGAGCCCCCGTTGGCTCTGTCGATGGAAAGATTCGAATGTATGATGATACAACGCATGCATTCACATCGCATGCTATTAGATCGCGGTTTTTACCACACAAGTCGTTACAACGACTTTCGTTGGAGGGCGCTGGACTTATGAGTAGTTTAATTTACTATTCCAACTCCAGCCTACGTACAGTAGGGAAGGTGTTGGATAGTAAATTAAACTAATCCTTGTCCTATAGCGCCCTCCAACGCAAGTCGTTGTAACGACTTGCGTTGTAAAGACTGCGATCTAATGGCATGCGATGTAATGCATGCGTAGTAAAGGTTGTTTCCCGAAAGATTCCTTTAGTGGCCCAACAGAGTAGGGGCTGTCGGCGGAAGGGGCTCATACTGCCTGCCCTAATTACGGTGGAGGTGTGATATCCTTTTTTAATGTCCCTCACTGCACTGGTGGTGAGGGACAGAAAAGCACTAATAATGACCCCCACATCTAGGGGGGAAAGCTCCCAGGTATGGTGGTCATTAGTTTTCTTGTTGTTTAGTAATTTGTTTTTGAAAAACAATTTTTTAGTTTGGTGGATGGTCATCAGAATCTTTGTTTCTAATTTGTAATATTTTTGAATGTTCATGTATTTTTAAATTAACCTAAGGTTTTTAATAAAGAAAACTAAAAGAAGAATATAATGAATAAATGTTTTTTCAAGAAAACAGTTATAGACATATAGATATTCGTTTCTATGGCAAAAGGACTGTTCTGTTTTAGTTGCAGTGTAACAAAGTAGGCCCATTTATATGGTTGAACCTTATCAATCTTTCTGAATCGTAATATTTAATATGGTTTTCAGGCTCTTTCGAGATTATATATAAAGCTTCAGATCTATCATAAATGTACCCAGAATGCACGGCTTTCACCAGAAGGCCTATCTTCTTGTCTGTCCGCTACCAGAAGACTCTTCACTGCTTTTTTCAGAAGGTCTTTCAGTGTCCTTTCATCAGCCACTCTGTTTATATATTCAGCTGTAAAGTTTGATCCTTAGAGAGATTCTTCAACATTCATTGTGTACATTGCTGTCGCTTCTCTCACAGTAAATAAGGTATTTGATACCCACTGCTCTTCATTCTAATGTTTCCAGCATGATACAACAGTAGTTTTCAGTGGTTGTGCCTTGAGCCAATCACAGCATAGCACACATGTGCATCTTAAAACTGATTAGTCTTTGCATGGTGCATTGCACCCATTGCATCACAGGGAAATATTCTTCAAAGACGAATAATGCGCCAGAGCAGGACTTTTATGAATACAAACTGTGTTGCCTTGGTCAGGAAGAAGGGATAGTCTATGCCCCGAAATAGTACAGGAACGTTTCTGTTTTAAGGCCAAACTGTGGGGAAACGGCCTTTATAACGCGGGCTGAGCCACACGTGCCATTTCTCCGCAAGCGGAACCATGCTTGCTTTAACCACACATATGCGTGGTTAAGGCAGTGCGCAGTCTAGATGCTGGGATGGGCAGGCACAGGAAGAGTAGGGATCGGAAGAGGACGCGGTCTGGTAAGTTGGCCGCGTTTTGGTGGAGTGGGTGATAGTTTTTACAGGTTGGGGTAGTTTTTAGGGCTCAGGGGAGGGGTTGGAGTAGTTTTTAGGTCGAGCCTAGCGCAGCGCAATGCGCGCTGCCCTAGGAGAGGGCCTCTTGGAATCACTCCAGACTTCCAAGAGACTTCTCCTTGTGGGTCGGACTCCTCCCACACATTCCATTGGCCTTTGCGTGTGGCTTTCAATAATGAAAGCACGCAAATGGCAAAAGACGGGTGCATGTCCCGCCTTTCCTCTAAACTTTCACTCTCATGGCCTAGGGGTCTTGGGAGCGAGCAGCGGCGCTCATTGTGCCAGCTGCATTCCTCCCTTATCATTATCTTGGCTCATGTTACTAATTAAACAAAGCTCGGTCGCTTTAGCGGCTGCGCTTGTTTAAACGTTGTTTTTCTCCATCTTTGATGCTTAGAGCACCTGCCAGTTCAAAAGGCCCCTTTAAAAAAAATAAACACTAAAACGTTTAATGTTAGGGGAGAATAGTGTTTAAATCTGTGCAACAACGTGCAACAGTCTTAAATGTAAAGAAACTGGCATAGAATCCAATTGCTGTTAAAAGATTTATCGGGTGCATGTCCCACCTTTTCTTGGTCGCTTTCACTTTCGCGGCTGCGCGTGCTTGGATTCCACACTTGTCTGTGGTTCTTTTTCATGTTCACTCCTTTATTTGTTTCTCACACTTTTTAATTTGTCATGCTATCTCCCATTGGTTTATTTGATTGCAAGCACGTTATTTAATTAAAAGTCGTCGTCTAAAAAGGCAGCGCAGGCCTGCAAGGCAGGCATAGTCATGTCAGCTTAGACCGCCGCACTTCCGGAGCATTACCGGTGTGTATACCATGGACACTTTGCTTCCAATTCCGGAGCATTACCGGTGTGTATACCATGGCACACTACGCTTCCACTTCTGGAGCATTACCGGTGCGCATACCATGGCACACTAGGCTTTTACTGCCGGAGCATTACCCATGTGTATACCATGGACACAACGCTTCCACTTCCGGAGCATTACCGGTGTGTATACCATGGCACACTACGCTTCCACTTCCGGAGCATTACCAGTGTGTATACCATGGACACTACGCTTCCACTTCCGGAGCATTTCCCGTGTGTATACCATGGCACACTAGGTTTCCACTTCCGGAGCATTACCGGTGCGTATACCATGGCACACTAGGCTTCCACTTCCGGAGCATTACCGGTGTGTATATCATGGCACCCTACGCTTCTACTTTTGGAGCATTACCGGTGTGTATACCATGGCCATTACGCTTCCACTTCCGGAACATTACCAGTGTGTTTACCATGGCACACTACATTTCCATTTTTGGAGCATCACCGTTGTGTTTATCTTGGCACATTAAGTTTCCACTTCCGGAGCATTACCGGTGTGTTTACCATGGCACACTATGCTTCTGAAGCATTACCGGTGTGCATACCATAGCATACTACGCTTCCACTTCCGATTACTGGAAATGCTCCACTTCCAGAGCATTAACGGTGTGTTTACCATGGCACACTACTCTTCCAGTTCCGGAGCATTACCGGTGTGTATACCATGGCATACTACGCTTCCAATTCCGGAGCATTACCGTTGTGTATACCAATGGCACTATGCTTCCAATTCCGGAGCATTACCGGTGTATACCATGGTACACTAGACTTTTAATTCCGGAGTACTACCGGTGAGTATACCATGGCACACTACACTTCCACTTCTGGAGCATTACCGGTGTGTATACCATGGCACACTACGCTTCAACTTTTGGAGCATTACCGGTGTGTTTACCATGGCACACTATGCTTCCACTTCCGGAGCATTACCGGTTTATACCATGGCACACTAGGCTTTTACTTCCGAAGTATTACCGGTGTGTTTACCATGGCACACTATGCTTTCTATTCCGGAGCATTACCGGTGTGTTTACCATGGCACACTACGCTTCCACTTCTAGAGCATTACCAGTGTGTATACCATGGCACACTACGCTTCTACTTTTGGAGCATTACCTGTGTGTTTACCATAGCACACTACGCTTCCACTTCCGATTACTAAAAATGCCTCACTTCCGGAGCATTACCGGTGTGTTTACCATGGCACACTACGCTTCCAGTTCCGGAGCATTACCGGTGTGTATACCATGGCATACTACGCTTCCAATTCCAGAGCATTACCGGTCTGTATACCATGGACACTATGCTTCCAATTCCGGAGCATTACCAGTGTATACCATGGTACACTAGACTTTTAATTCCAGAGTACTACCGGTGTGTATACCATGGCACACTAAACTTCTACTTTTGGAGCATTACCGGTGTGTTTACCATAGCACACTACGCTTCCACTTCCGATTACTAAAAATGCCTCACTTCCAGAGCATTACCGGTGTGTTTACCATGGCACACTACGCTTCCAGTTCCGGAGCATTACCGGTGTGTATACCATGGCATACTACGCTTCCAATTCTGGAGCATTACTGGTGTGTATACCATGGACACTATGCTTCCAATTCCGGAGCACTACCAGTGTATACCATGGTACACTAGACTTTTATTTCCGGAGTACTACCGGTGTGTATACCATGGCACACTACACTTCCACTTCTGGAGCATTACCGGTGTGTATACCATGGCACACTACGCTTCAACTTTTGGAGCATTACCGGTGTGTTTACCATGGCACACTATGCTTCCACTTCCGGAGCATTACCGGTTTATACCATGGCACACTAGGCTTTTACTTCCGGAGTATTACCGGTGTGTTTACCATGGCACACTATGCTTCCTATTCCGGAGCATTACCAGTGTATACCATGGTACACTACGCTTTTACTTCCAGAGTATTACCGGTGTGTTTACCATCGCACACTACGCTTCCACTTCTGGAGCATTACCGGTGTGTATACCATGGCACACTACACTTCAACTTTTGGAGCATTACCGGTGTGTTTACCATAGCACACTACGCTTCCACTTCCGATTACTAAAAATGCCTCACTTCCGGAGCATTACCGGTGTGTTTACCATGGCACACTACGCTTCCAGTTCCGGAGCATTACCGGTGGGTATACCATGGACACTAAGGCTTCCAATTCCGGAGCATTACCGGTGTACACCATGGTACAATAGGCTTTTACTTCCTGAGTATTACCGGTGTGTATACCATGGCACACTACGCTTCCACTTCCGGAGCATTACCGGTGTGTATACCATGGACACTACGCTTCCACTTCCGGAGTATTACCGGTGTGTATACCATGGCACACTAGGCATTTACTTCCGGAGCATTACCCGTGTGTATACCATGGACATTATGCTTCCAATTCCGGAGCATTACCGGTGTGTAAACCATGGCACACTACGCTTCCACTTCCGGAGCATTACCGGTGTGTATACCATGGACACTATGCTTCCAATTCTGGAGCATTACCGGTGTATACCATGGTGCAATAGACTTTTACTTCCTGAGTATTACCAGTGTGTATACCATGGCACAATACGCTTCCACTTCTGGAGCATTACCAGTGTGTATACCATGGACACTACGCTTCCACTTCCGGAGCATTACCGGTGTGTATACCATGGCACACTAGGCATTTACTTCCGGAGCATTACCCGTGTGTATACCATGGCACACTATGCTTCCACTTCCGGAGCATTACCGGTGTGTATACCATGGCACACTACGCTTCCACTTCTGGAGCATTATCGGTGTGTATACCATGGACACTATGCTTCCAATTCCGGAGCATTACCGGTGTATACCATGGTACACTAGGCTTTTACTTCCGGAGTATTACCGGTGTGTATACAATGGCACACTATGCTTCCACTTCTGGAGCATTACCGGTGTGTATACCATGGACACTGTGCTTCCAATTCCGGAGCATTACCGGTGTGTATACCATGGCACACTACGCTTCCACTTCTGGAGCATTACCGGTGCGTATACCATGGCACACAAGGCTTTTACTGCCGGAGCATTACCCATGTGTATACCATGGACACAACGCTTCCACTTCCGGAGCATTACCGGTGTGTATACCATGGCACACTACGCTTCCACTTCTGGAGCATTACCGGTGCGCATACCATGGCACACTAGGCTTTTACTGCCGGAGCATTACCCATTTGTATACCATGGACACAACGCTTCCACTTCTGGAGCATTACCAGTGTGTATACCATGGCACACTACGCTTCCACTTCCGGAGCATTACCAGTGTGTATACCATGGACACTACGCTTCCACTTCCGGAGCATTACCCGTGTGTATACCATGGCACACTAGGTTTCCACTTCCGGAGCATTACCGGTGCGTATACCATGGCACACTAGGCTTCCACTTCCGGAGCATTACCGGTGTGTATATCATGGCACCCTACGCTTCTACTTTTGGAGCATTACCGGTGTGTATACCATGGCACACTACATTTCCATTTTTGGAGCATCACCGTTGTGTTTATCTTGGCACATTAAGTTTCCACTTCCGGAGCATTACCGGTGTGTTTACCATGGCACACTATGCTTCTGAAGCATTACCGGTGTGCATACCATAGCATACTACGCTTCCACTTCCGATTACTGGAAATGCTCCACTTCCAGAGCATTAACGGTGTGTTTACCATGGCACACTACGCTTCCAGTTCCGGAGCATTACCGGTGTGTATACCATGGCATACTACGCTTCCACTTCCGTAGCATTACCGGTGTGTATACCATGGACACTATGCTTCCAATTCCGGAGCGTTACCGGTGTATACCATGGTACACTAGACTTTTAATTCCGGAGTACTACCGGTGTGTATACCATGGCACACTACGCTTCAACTTTTGGAGCATTACCGGTGTGTTTACCATGGCACACTATGCTTCCACTTCCGGAGCATTACCGGTTTATACCATGGCACACTAGGCTTTTACTTCCGGAGTATTACCGGTGTGTTTACCATGGCACACTATGCTTCCTATTCCGGAGCATTACCGGTGTGTTTACCATGGCACACTACGCTTCCACTTCTAGAGCATTACCAGTGTGTATAGCATGGCACACTACGCTTCTACTTTTGGAGCATTACCTGTGTGTTTACCATAGCACACTACGCTTCCACTTCCGATTACTAAAAATGCCTCACTTCCGGAGCATTACCGGTGTGTTTACCATGGCACACTACGCTTCCAGTTCCGGAGCATTACCGGTGTGTATACCATGGCATACTACGCTTCCAATTCCAGAGCATTACCGGTGTGTATACCATGGACACTATGCTTCCAATTCCGGAGCATTACCAGTGTATACCATGGTACACTAGACTTTTAATTCCAGAGTACTACCGGTGTGTATACCATGGCACACTAAACTTCTACTTTTGGAGCATTACCGGTGTGTTTACCATAGCACACTACGCTTCCACTTCCGATTACTAAAAATGCCTCACTTCCAGAGCATTACCGGTGTGTTTACCATGGCACACTACGCTTCCAGTTCCGGAGCATTACCGGTGTGTATACCAATGCATACTACGCTTCCAATTCTGGAGCATTACTGGTGTGTATACCATGGACACTATGCTTCCAATTCCGGATCACTACCAGTGTATACCATGGTACACTAGACTTTTATTTCCGGAGTACTACCGGTGTGTATACCATGGCACACTACACTTCCACTTCTTGAGCATTACCGGTGTGTATACCATGGCACACTACGCTTCAACTTTTGGAGCATTACCGGTGTGTTTACCATGGCACACTATGCTTCCACTTCCGGAGCATTACCGGTTTATACCATGGCACACTAGGCTTTTACTTCCGGAGTATTACCGGTGTGTTTACCATGGCACACTATGCTTCCTATTCCGGAGCATTACCAGTGTATACCATGGTACACTACGCTTTTACTTCTAGAGTATTACCGGTGTGTTTACCATGGCACACTACGCTTCCACTTCTGGAGCATTACCGGTGTGTATACCATGGCACACTACACTTCAACTTTTGGAGCATTACCGGTGTGTTTACCATAGCACACTACGCTTCCACTTCCGATTACTAAAAATGCCTCACTTCCGGAGCATTACCGGTGTGTTTACCATGGCACACTACGCTTCCAGTTCCGGAGCATTACCGGTGTGTTTACCATGGACACTAAGGCTTCCAATTCCGGAGCATTACCGGTGTATACCATGGTACAATAGGCTTTTACTTACTGAGTATTACCGGTGTGTATACCATGGCACACTACGCTTCCACTTCCGGAGCATTACCGGTGTGTATACCATGGACACTACGCTTCCACTTCCGGAGCATTACCGGTGTGTATACCATGGCACACTAGGCATTTACTTCCGGAGCATTACCCGTGTGTATACCATGGACATTATGCTTCCAATTCCGGAGCATTACCGGTGTGTAAACCATGGCACACTACGCTTCCACTTCCGGAGCATTACCGGTGTGTATACCATGGACACTATGCTTCCAATTCTGGAGCATTACCGGTGTATACCATGGTGCAATAGACTTTTACTTCCTGAGTATTACCAGTGTGTATACCATGGCACACTACGCTTCCACTTCCGGAGCATTACCAGTGTGTATACCATGGACACTACGCTTCCACTTCCGGAGCATTACCGGTGTGTATACCATGGCACACTAGGCATTTACTTCCGGAGCATTACCCGTGTGTATACCATGGCACACTATGCTTCCACTTCCGGAGCATTACCGGTGTGTATACCATGGCACACTACGCTTCCACTTCTGGAGCTTTATCGGTGTGTATACCATGGACACTATGCTTCCAATTCCTGTGCATTACCGGTGTATACCATGGTACACTAGGCTTTTACTTCCGGAGTATTACCGGTGTGTATACAATGGCACACTATGCTTCCACTTCTGGAGCATTACCGGTGTGTATACCATGGACACTGTGCTTCCAATTCCGGAGCATTACCGGTGTGTATACCATGGCACACTACGCTTCCACTTCTGGAGCATTACCGGTGCGTATACCATGGCACACAAGGCTTTTACTGCCGGAGCATTACCCATGTGTATACCATGGACACAACGCTTCCACTTCTGGAGCATTACCGGTGTGTATACCATGGACACTATGCTTCCAATTCCGGAGCATTACCGGTGTATCCCATGGTACAATAGGCTTTTACTTCCTGAGTATTACTGGTGTGTATACCATGGCACACTGCGCTTCCACTTCCGGAGCATTACCGGTGTGTATACCATGGCACACTAGGCATCTACTTCCGGAGTATTACCGGTGTATATAGCATGGCACACTATGCTTCCACTTCCGGAGCATTACCGGTGTGTATACCATGGACACTATGCTTCCAATTCCGGAGCATTACCGGTGTATACCATGGTACACTAGGCTTTTACTTCCGGAGTATTACCGGTGTGTATACCATGGCACACTATGCTTCCACTTCTGGAGCATTACCGGTGTTTATACCATGGCACACTACGCTTCTACTTTTGGAGCATTACCGGTGTATATACCATGGACACTATGCTTTCAATTCCGGAGCATTACCGGTGTGTATACCATGGCACACTACGCTTCCACTTCCGGAGCATTACCGGTGTGTATACCATAGACACTATGCTTCCAATTCCGGAGCATTACAGGTGTATACCATTGTACAATAGACTTTTTCTTCCTGAGTATTACCGGTGTGTATACCATGGCACACTACGCTTCCACTTCCGGAGCATTACCGGGGTGTATACCATGGACACTACGCCTCCACTTCCGGAGCATTACCGGTGTGTATACCATGGCTCACTAGGCCTTTACATCCGGAGCATTACCCGTGTGTATACCATGGCACACTATGCTTCCACTTCTGGAGCATTACCGGAGTGTATACCATGGCACACTACGCTTCCACTTCCGGAGCATTACCGGTGTGTATACCATGGACACTATGCTTCCAATTCCGGAGCATTACCGGTGTATACCATGGTGCAATAGACTTTTACTTCCTGAGTATTACCAGTGTGTATACCATGGCACACTACGCTTTCACTTCCGGAGCATTACTAGTGTGTATACCATGGACACTACGCTTCTACTTCCGGAGCATTACCGGTGTGTATACCATGGCACACTAGGCATTTACTTCCGGAGCATTACCGGTGTGTATACCATGGACACTATGCTTCCAATTCCGGAGCATTACCGGTGTATCCCATGGTACAATAGGCTTTTACTTCCTGAGTATTACTGGTGTGTATACCATGGCACACTGCGCTTCCACTTCCGGAGCATTACCGGTGTGTATACCATGGCACACTAGGCATTTACTTCCGGAGTATTACCGGTGTATATACCATGGCACACTATGCTTCCACTTCCGGAGCATTACCGGTGTGTATACCATGGACACTATGCTTCCAATTCCGGAGCATTACCGGTGTATACCATGGTACACTAGGCTTTTACTTCCGGAGTATTACCGGTGTGTATACCATGGCACACTATGCTTCCACTTCTGGAGCATTACCGGTGTTTATACCATGGCACACTACGCTTCTACTTTTGGAGCATTACCGGTGTATATACCATGGACACTATGCTTTCAATTCCGGAGCATTACCGGTGTGTATACCATGGCACACTACGCTTCCACTTCCGGAGCATTACCGGTGTGTATACCATAGACACTATGCTTCCAATTCCGGAGCATTACAGGTGTATACCATTGTACAATAGACTTTTTCTTCCTGAGTATTACCGGTGTGTATACCATGGCACACTACGCTTCCACTTCCGGAGCATTACCGGGGTGTATACCATGGACACTACGCCTCCACTTCCGGAGCATTACCGTGTGTATACCATGGCACACTAGGCCTTTACATCCGGAGCATTACCCGTGTGTATACCATGGCACACTATGCTTCCACTTCTGGAGCATTACCGGAGTGTATACCATGGCACACTACGCTTCCACTTCCGGAGCATTACCGGTGTGTATACCATGGACACTATGCTTCCAATTCCGGAGCATTACCGGTGTATACCATGGTGCAATAGACTTTTACTTCCTGAGTATTACCAGTGTGTATACCATGGCACACTACGCTTTCACTTCTGGAGCATTACCAGTGTGTATACCATGGACACTACGCTTCCACTTCCGGAGCATTACCGGTGTGTATACCATGGCACACTAGGCATTTACTTCTGGAGCATTACCCGTGTGTATACCATGGCACACTATGCTTCCACTTCCGGAGCATTACCGGTGTTTATACCATGGCACACTACGCTTCTACTTTTGGAGCATTACCGGTGTATATACCATGGACACTATGCTTCCAATTCCGGAGCATTACCGGTGTATACCATGTTACACTTGGCTTTTACTTCCGGAGTATTACCGGTGTGTATACAATGGCACATTATGCTTCCACTTCTGGAGCATTACCGGTGTGTATACCATGGACACTGTGCTTCCAATTCCGGAGCATTACCGGTGTGTATACCATGGCACACTACGCTTCCACTTCTGGAGCATTACCGGTGCGTATACCATGGCACACAAGGCTTTTACTGCCGGAGCATTACCCATGTGTATACCATGGACACAACGCTTCCACTTCCAGAGCATTACCGGTGTGTATACCATGGACACTATGCTTCCAATTCCGGAGCATTACCGGTGTATCCCATGGTACAATAGGCTTTTACTTCATGAGTATTACTGGCGTGTATACCATGGCACACTGCACTTCCACTTCCGGAGCATTACCGGTGTGTATACCATGGACACTACGCTTCCACTTCCGGAGCATTACCGGTGTATACCATGGTACACTAGGCTTTTACTTCCAGAGTATTACCGGTGTGTATACCATGGCACACTATGCTTCCACTTCCGGAGCATTACCGGTGTGTATACCATGGCACACTACGCTTCTACTTTTGGAGCATTACCGGTGTATATACCATGGACACTATGCTTTCAATTCCGGAGCATTACCGGTGTATACCATGGTACACTAGACTTTTAATTCCGGAGTACTACCGGTGTGTATACCATGGCACACTACACTTCCACTTCTGGAGCATTACCGGTGTGTATACCATGGCACACTACGCTTCAACTTTTGGAGCATTACCGGTGTGTTTATCATGGCACACTATGCTTCCACTTCCGGAGCATTACCGGTTTATACCATGGCACCCTAGGCTTTTACTTCCAGAGTATTACAGGTGTGTTTACCATGGCACACTACACTTCCACTTCTAGATCATTACCGGTGTGTATTCCATGGCACACTACGCTTCTACTTTTGGAGCATTACCGGTGTGTTTACTATAGCACACTACGCTTCCACTTCCGATTACTAAAAATGCCTCACTTCCGGAGCATTACCGGTGTGTTTACCATGGCACACTATGCTTCCAGTTCCGGAGCATTACCGGTGTGTATACCATGGCATACTACGCTTCCAATTCCAGAGCATTACCGGTGTGTATACCATGGACACTATGCTTCCAATTCCGGAGCATTACCAGTGTATACCATGGTACACTAGACTTTTAATTCCGGAGTACTACCGGTGTGTATACCATGGCACACTACACTTCCACTTCTGGAGCATTACCGGTGTGTATCCAATGGCACACTACGCTTCAACGTTTGGAGCATTACCGGTGTGTTTACCATGGCACACTATGCTTCCACTTCCGGAGCATTACCGGTTTATACCATGGCACACTAGGCTTTTACTTCCGGAGTATTACCGGTGTGTATACCATGGCACACTATGCTTCCTATTCCGGAGCATTACCAGTGTATACCATGGTACACTACGCTTTTACTTCCAGAGTATTACCGGTGTGTTTACCATGGCACACTACGCTTCCACTTCTGGAGCATTACCGGTGTGTTTACCATAGCACACTACGCTTCCACTTCCGATTACTAAAAATGCCTCACTTCCGGAGCATTACCGGTGTGTTTACCATGGCACACTACGCTTCCAGTTCCGGAGCATTACCGGTGTGTATACCATGGACACTAAGGCTTCCAATTCCGGAGCATTACCGGTGTATACCATGGAACAATAGGCTTTTACTTCCTGAGTATTACCGGTGTGTATACCATGGCACACTACGCTTCCACTTCCGGAGCATTACCGGTGTGTATACCATGGACACTACGCTTCCACTTCCGGAGCATTACCGGTGTGTATACCATGGCACACTAGGCATTTACTTCCGGAGCATTACCCGTGTGTATACCATGGACATTATGTTTCCAATTCCGGAGCATTACCGGTGTGTAAACCATCGCACACTACACTTCCACTTCTAGAGCATTACCTGTGTGTATTCCATGGCACACTACGCTTCTACTTTTGGAGCATTACCGGTGTGTTTACTATAGCACACTACGCTTCCACTTCCGATTACTAAAAATGCCTCACTTCCGGAGCATTACCGGTGTGTTTACCATGGCACATTACGCTTCCAGTTCCGGAGCATTACCGGTGTGTATACCATGGCATACTACGCTTCCAATTCCAGAGCATTACCGGTGTGTATACCATGGACACTATGCTTCCAATTCCGGAGCATTACGAGTGTATACCATGGTACACTAGACTTTTAATTCCGGAGTACTACCGGTGTGTATGCCATGGCACACTACACTTCTACTTTTGGAGCATTACCGGTGTGTTTACCATAGCACACTACGCTTCCACTTCCGATTACTAAAAATGCCTCACTTCCAGAGCATTACCGGTGTGTTTACCACGGCACACTACGCTTCCAGTTCCGGAGCATTACCGGTGTGTATACCATGGCACACTACGCTTCAACGTTTGGAGCATTACCGGTGTGTTTACCATGGCACACTATGCTTCCACTTCCGGAGCATTACCGGTTTATACCATGGCACACTAGGCTTTTACTTCCGGAGTATTACCGGTGTGTTTACCATGGCACACCATGCTTCCTATTCCGGAGCATTACCAGTGTATACCATGGTACACTACGCTTTTACTTCCAGAGTATTACCGGTGTGTTTACCATGGCACACTACGCTTCCACTTCTTGAGCATTACCGGTGTGTATACCATGGCACACTACACTTCAACTTTTGGAGCATTACCGGTGTGTTTACCATAGCACATCACGCTTCCACTTCCGATTACTAAAAATGCCTCACTTCCGGAGCATTACCGGTGTGTTTACCATGGCACACTACGCTTCCAGTTCCGGAGCATTACCGGTGTGTATACCATGGACACTAAGGCTTCCAATTCCGGAGCATTACCGGTGTATACCATGGTACAATAGGCTTTTACTTCCTGAGTATTACAGGTGTGTATACCATGGCACACTACGCTTCCACTTCCGGAGCATTACCGGTGTGTATACCATGGACACTACGCTTCCACTTCCGGAGCATTACCGGTGTGTATACAATGGCACACTAGGCATTTACTTCTGGAGCATTACCCGTGTGTATACCATGGACATTATGCTTCCAATTCCGGAGCATTACCGGTGTGTAAACCATGGCACACTACGCTTCCACTTCCGGAGCATTACCGGTGTGTATACCATGGACAGTACGCTTCCACTTCCGGAGCATTACCGTTGTGTATACCATGGCACACTAGGCATTTACTTCCGGAGTATTACCGGTGTATATACCATGGACACTATGCTTCCAATTCCGGAGCATTACCGGTGTATACCATGGTACACTAGGCTTTTACTTCCGGAGTATTACCGGTGTGTATACCATGGCACACTACACTTCAACATCTGGAGCATTACCGGTGTGTATACCATGGCACACTACGCTTCTACTTTTGGAGCATTACCGGTGTATATACCATGGACACTATGCTTTCAATTCCGGAGCATTACCGGTGTATACCATGGTACACTAGACTTTTAATTCCGGAGTACTACCGGTGTGTATACCATGGCACACTACACTTCCACTTCTGGAGCATTACCGGTATGTATACCATGGCACACTACGCTTCAACTTTTGGAGCATTACCGGTGTGTTTACCATGGCACACTATGCTTCCACTTCCGGAGCATTACCGGTTTATACCATGGCACACTAGGCTTTTACTTCCGGAGTATTACCGGTGTGTTTACCATGGCACACTATGCTTCCTATTCCGGAGCATTACCGGTGTGTTTACCATGGCACACTACGCTTCCACTTCCGGAGCTTTACCGGTTTATACCATGGCACCCTAGGCTTTTACTTCCAGAGTATTACCGGTGTGTTTACCATGGCACACTACACTACCACTTCTAGAGCATTACCAGTGTGTATTCCATGGCACACTACGCTTCTACTTTTGGAGCATTACCGGTGTGTTTACCATAGCACACTACGCTTCCACTTCCGATTACTAAAAATGCCTCACTTCCGGAGCATTACCGGTGTGTTTACCATGGCACACTACGCTTCCAGTTCCGGAGCATTACCGGTGTGTGTATACCATGGCATACTACGCTTCCAATTCCAGAGCATTACCGGTGTGTATACCATGGACACTATGCTTCCAATTCCGGAGCATTACCAGTGTATACCATGGTACACTAGACTTTTAATTCCGGAGTACTACCGGTGTGTATACCATGGCACACTACACTTCTACTTTTGGAGCATTACCAGTGTGTTTACCATAGCACACTACGCTTCCACTTCCTATTACTAAAAATGCCTCACTTCCAGAGCATTACCGGTGTGTTTACCATGGCACACTACGCTTCCAGTTCCGGAGCATTAACGGTGTGTATACCATGGCATACTACGCTTCCAATTCCGGAGCATTACTGGTGTGTATACCATGGACACTATGCTTCCAATTCCGGAGCATTACCAGTGTATACCATGGTACACTAGACTTTTATTTCCGGAGTACTACCGGTGTGTATACCATGGCACACTACACTTCCACTTCTGGAGCATTACCGGTGTGTATACCATGGCACACTATTCTTCCACTTCTGGAGCATTACCGGTTTATACCATGGCACACTAGGCTTTTACTTCCGGAGTATTACCGGTGTGTTTACCATGGCACACTATGCTTCCTATTCCGGAGCATTACCAGTGTATACCATGGTACACTACGCTTTTACTTCCAGAGTATTACCGGTGTGTTTACCATGGCACACTACGCTTCCACTTCTGGAGCATTACCGGTGTGTATACCATGGCACACTACACTTCAACTTTTGGAGCATTACCGGTGTGTTTACCATAGCACACTACGCTTCCACTTCCGGAGCATTACCGGTGTGTATACCATGGACACTAAGGCTTCCAATTCCGGAGCATTACCCGTGTATACCATGGTACAATAGGCTTTTACTTCCTGAGTATTACCGGTGTGTATACCATGGCACACTACGCTTCCACTTCCGGAGCATTACCGGTGTGTATACCATGGACACTACGCTTCCACTTCCGGAGCATTACCGGTGTGTATACCATGGCACACTAGGCATTTACTTCCGGAGCATTACCCGTGTGTATACCATGGACATTATGCTTCCAATTCCGGAGCATTACCGGTGTGTAAACCATGGCACACTACGCTTCCACTTCCGGAGCATTACCGGTGTGTATACCATGGACACTATGCTTCCAATTCCGGAGCATTACCGGTGTATACAATGGTGCAATAGACTTTTACTTCCTGAGTATTACCAGTGTGTATACCATGGCACACTACGCTTCCACTTCCGGAGCATTACCAGTGTGTATACCATGGACACTACGCTTCCACTTCAGGAGCATTACCGGTGTGTATACCATGGCACACTAGGCATTTACTTCCGGAGCATTACCGTGTGTATACCATGGCACACTATGCTTCCACTTCCGGAGCATTGCCGGTGTGTATACCATGGCACACTACGCTTCCACTTCTGGAGCATTATCGGTGAGTATACCATGGACACTATGCTTCCACTTCTGGAGCATTACTGGTGTGTATACCATGGACACTGTGCTTCCAATTCCGGAGCATTACCGGTGTGTATACCATGGCACACTACGCTTCCACTTCTGGAGCATTACCGGTGCGTATACCATGGCACACAAGGCTTTTACTGCCGGAGCATTACCCATGTGTATACCATGGACACAACGCTTCCACTTCCGGAGCATTACCGGTGTGTATACCATGGACACTATGCTTCCAATTCCAGAGCATTACCGGTGTATCCCATGGTACAATAGGCTTTTACTTCCTGAGTATTACTGGTGTGTATACCATGGCATACTGCGCTTCCACTTCCGGAGCATTACCGATGTGTATACCATGGACACTACGCTTCCACTTCCGGAGCATTACCGGTGTGTATACCATGGCACACTAGGCATTTACTTCCGGAGTATTACCGGTGTATATACCATGGCACACTATGCTTCCACTTCCGGAGCATTACCGGTGTGTATACCATGGACACTATGCTTCCAATTCCGGAGCATTACCGGTGTATACCATGGTACACTAGGCTTTACTTCCGGAGTATTACCGGTGTGTATACCATGGCACACTATGCTTCCACTTCTGGAGCATTACCGGTGTGTATACCATGGCACACTACGCTTCTACTTTTGGAGCATTACCGGTGTATATACCATGGACACTATGCTTTCAATTCCGGAGCATTACCGGTGTGTATACCATGGCACACTACGCTTCCACTTCTGGAGCATTACCGGTGTGTATACCATAGACACTATGCTTCCATTTCCGGAGCATTACCGGTGTATACCATTGTACAATAGACTTTTACTTCCTGAGTATTACCGGTGTGTATACCATGGCACACTACGCTTCCACTTCCGGAGCATTACCGGTGTGTATACCATGGACACTACGCCTCCACTTCCGGAGCATTACCGGTGTGTATACCATGGCACACTAGGCATTTACTTCCGGAGCATTACCCGTGTGTATACCATGGCACACTATGCTTCCACTTCTGGAGCATTACCGGTGTGTATACCATGGCACACTACGCTTCCACTTCCGGAGCATTACCGGTGTGTATACCATGGACACTATGCTTCCAATTCCGGAGCATTACCGGTGTATACCATGGTACACTAGGCTTTTACTTCCGGAGTATTACTGTGTGTATACCATGGCACACTATGCTTCCACTTCTGGAGTATTACCAGTATGTATACCATGGACACTGTGCTTCCAATTCCAGAGCATTACCGGTGTGTATACCATGGCACACTACGCTTCCACTTCCGGAGCATTACCGGTGCGTTTACCATGGCACACTAGGCTTTTACTGCCGGAGCATTACCCATGTGTATACCATGGACACGACGCTTCCATTTCCGGAGCATTACCGGTGTGTATACCATGGCACACTACGCTTCCACTTCCGGAGCATTACCGGTCTGTATACCATGGACACTACGCTTCCACTTCCAGAGCATTACCACTGTGTATACCATGGTACACTAGGCTTTTACTTCTGAAGCATTACCTGTGGGTATACCATAGCACACTACGCTTCCACTTCCGGAGCATTACCCGTGTGTATACCATAGCACACTATGCTTCCACTTCCGGAGCATTACCCGTGTGTATACCATGGGACACTACGCTTCTACTTTTGGAGCATTACCGGTGTGTTTGCCATAGCACACTACGCTTCCACTTCCGATTACTAAAAATGCCTCACTTCCGGAGCATTACCGGTGTGTTTACCATGGTACACTACGCTTCCAGTTCTGGAGCATTACCGGTGTGTATACCATGGACACTATGCTTCCAATTACAGAGCATTACCGGTGTATACCATGGTACAATAGGCTTTTACTTCCTGAGTATTACCAGTGTGTATACCATGGCACACTACGCTTCCACTTCCGGAGCATTACCGGTGTGTATACCATGGACACTACGCTTCCACTTCCGGAGCATTACCGGTGTGTATACCATGGCACACCATGCATTTACTTCCGGAGCATTACCGGTGTGTTTACCATGGCACACTACGCTTCCAGTTCCGGAGCATTAACGGTGTGTATACCATGGCATACTACGCTTCCAATTCCGGAGCATTACTGGTGTGTATACCATGGACACTATGCTTCCAATTCCGGAGCATTACCAGTGTATACCATGGTACACTAGACTTTTATTTCCGGAGTACTACCGGTGTGTATACCATGGCACACTACACTTCCACTTCTGGAGCATTACCGTGTGTATACCATGGCACACTATTCTTCCACTTCCGGAGCATTACCGGTTTATACCATGGCACACTAGGCTTTTACTTCCGGAGTATTACCGGTGTGTTTACCATGGCACACTATGCTTCCTATTCCGGAGCATTACCAGTGTATACCATGGTACACTACGCTTTTACTTCCAGAGTATTACCGGTGTGTTTACCATGGCACACTACGCTTCCACTTCTGGAGCATTACCGGTGTGTATACCATGGCACACTACACTTCAACTTTTGGAGCATTACCGGTGTGTTTACCATAGCACACTACGCTTCCACTTCCGGAGCATTACCGGTGTGTATACCATGGACACTAAGGCTTCCAATTCCGGAGCATTACCCGTGTATACCATGGTACAATAGGCTTTTACTTCCTGAGTATTACCGGTGTGTATACCATGGCACACTACGCTTCCACTTCCGGAGCATTACCGGTGTGTATACCATGGACACTACGCTTCCACTTCCGGAGCATTACCGGTGTGTATACCATGGCACACTAGGCATTTACTTCCGGAGCATTACCCGTGTGTATACCATGGACATTATGCTTCCAATTCCGGAGCATTACCGGTGTGTAAACCATGGCACACTACGCTTCCACTTCCGGAGCATTACCGGTGTGTATACCATGGACACTATGCTTCCAATTCCGGAGCATTACCGGTGTATACAATGGTGCAATAGACTTTTACTTCCTGAGTATTACCAGTGTGTATACCATGGCACACTACGCTTCCACTTCCGGAGCATTACCAGTGTGTATACCATGGACACTACGCTTCCACTTCAGGAGCATTACCGGTGTGTATACCATGGCACACTAGGCATTTACTTCCGGAGCATTACCGTGTGTATACCATGGCACACTATGCTTCCACTTCCGGAGCATTACCGGTGTGTATACCATGGCACACTACGCTTCCACTTCTGGAGCATTATCGGTGAGTATACCATGGACACTATGCTTCCACTTCTGGAGCATTACTGGTGTGTATACCATGGACACTGTGCTTCCAATTCCGGAGCATTACCGGTGTGTATACCATGGCACACTACGCTTCCACTTCTGGAGCATTACCGGTGCGTATACCATGGCACACAAGGCTTTTACTGCCGGAGCATTACCCATGTGTATACCATGGACACAACGCTTCCACTTCCGGAGCATTACCGGTGTGTATACCATGGACACTATGCTTCCAATTCCGGAGCATTACCGGTGTATCCCATGGTACAATAGGCTTTTACTTCCTGAGTATTACTGGTGTGTATACCATGGCATACTGCGCTTCCACTTCCGGAGCATTACCGATGTGTATACCATGGACACTACGCTTCCACTTCCGGAGCATTACCGGTGTGTATACCATGGCACACTAGGCATTTACTTCCGGAGTATTACCGGTGTATATACCATGGCACACTATGCTTCCACTTCCGGAGCATTACCGGTGTGTATACCATGGACACTATGCTTCCAATTCCGGAGCATTACCGGTGTATACCATGGTACACTAGGCTTTTACTTCCGGAGTATTACCGGTGTGTATACCATGGCACACTATGCTTCCACTTCTGGAGCATTACCGGTGTGTATACCATGGCACACTACGCTTCTACTTTTGGAGCATTACCGGTGTATATACCATGGACACTATGCTTTCAATTCCGGAGCATTACCGGTGTGTATACCATGGCACACTACGCTTCCACTTCCGGAGCATTACCGGTGTGTATACCATAGACACTATGCTTCCATTTCCGGAGCATTACCGGTGTATACCATTGTACAATAGACTTTTACTTCCTGAGTATTACCGGTGTGTATACCATGGCACACTACGCTTCCACTTCCGGAGCATTACCGGTGTGTATACCATGGACACTACGCCTCCACTTCCGGAGCATTACCGGTGTGTATACCATGGCACACTAGGCATTTACTTCCGGAGCATTACCCGTGTGTATACCATGGCACACTATGCTTCCACTTCTGGAGCATTACCGGTGTGTATACCATGGCACACTACGCTTCCACTTCCGGAGCATTACCGGTGTGTATACCATGGACACTATGCTTCCAATTCCGGAGCATTACCGGTGTATACCATGGTACACTAGGCTTTTACTTCCGGAGTATTACCGGTGTGTATACCATGGCACACTATGCTTCCACTTCTGGAGTATTACCAGTATGTATACCATGGACACTGTGCTTCCAATTCCAGAGCATTACCGGTGTGTATACCATGGCACACTACGCTTCCACTTCCGGAGCATTACCGGTGCGTTTACCATGGCACACTAGGCTTTTACTGCCGGAGCATTACCCATGTGTATACCATGGACACGACGCTTCCATTTCCGGAGCATTACCGGTGTGTATACCATGGCACACTACGCTTCCACTTCCGGAGCATTACCGGTCTGTATACCATGGACACTACGCTTCCACTTCCAGAGCATTACCACTGTGTATACCATGGCACACTAGGCTTTTACTTCTGAAGCATTACCTGTGTGTATACCATAGCACACTACGCTTCCACTTCCGGAGCATTACCCGTGTGTATACCATAGCACACTATGCTTCCACTTCCGGAGCATTACCCGTGTGTATACCATGGGACACTACGCTTCTACTTTTGGAGCATTACCGGTGTGTTTGCCATAGCACACTACGCTTCCACTTCCGATTACTAAAAATGCCTCACTTCCGGAGCATTACCGGTGTGTTTACCATGGTACACTACGCTTCCAGTTCTGGAGCATTACCGGTGTGTATACCATGGACACTATGCTTCCAATTACAGAGCATTACCGGTGTATACCATGGTACAATAGGCTTTTACTTCCTGAGTATTACCAGTGTGTATACCATGGCACACTACGCTTCCACTTCCGGAGCATTACCGGTGTGTATACCATGGACACTACGCTTCCACTTCCGGAGCATTACCGGTGTGTATACCATGGCACACCATGCATTTACTTCCGGAGCATTACCTGAGTGTATACCATGGCACACTATGCTTCCACTTCCGGAGCATTACCGGTGTGTATACCATGGACACTATGCTTCCAATTCCGGAGCATTACCGGTGTATACCATGGTACACTAGGCTTTTACTTCCGGAGTATTACCGGTGTGTATACCATGGCACACTACGCTTCCACTTCCGGAGCATTACCGGTGTGTATACCATGGGTACTATGCTTCCAATTCCGGAGCATTACCGGTGTATACCATGGTACACTAGGCTTTTACTTCCGGAGTATTACCGGTGTGTATACCATGGCACACTATGCTTCCACTTCTGGAGTATTACCAGTATGTATACCATGGACACTGTGCTTCCAATTCCAGAGCATTACCGGTGTGTATACCATGGCACATTACTCTTCCACTTCCGGAGCATTACCGGTGCGTATACCATGGCACACTAGGCTTTTACTGCCGGAGCATTACCCATGTGTATACCATGGACACGACGCTTCCACTTCCGGAGCATTACCGGTGTGTATACCATGGCACACTACGCTTCCACTTCCGGAGCATTACCGGTCTGTATACCATGGACACTACGCTTCCACTTCCAGAGCATTACCACTGTGTATACCATGGCACACTAGGCTTTTACTTCTGAAGCATTACCTGTGTGTATACCATAGCACACTACGCTTCCACTTCCGGAGCATTACCCGTGTGTATACCATAGCACACTATGCTTCCACTTCCGGAGCATTACCTGTGTGTATACCATGGGACACTACGCTTCTACTTTTGGAGCATTACCGGTGTGTTTGCCATAGCACACTACACTTCCACTTCCGATTACTAAAAATGCCTCACTTCCGGAGCATTACCGGTGTGTTTACCATGGCACACTACGCTTCCAGTTCTGGAGCATTACCGGTGTGTATACCATGGACACTATGCTTCCAATTACAGAGCATTACCGGTGTATACCATGGTACAATAGGCTTTTACTTCCTGAGTATTACCAGTGTGTATACCATGGCACACTACGCTTCCACTTCCGGAGCATTACCGGTGTGTATACCATGGACACTACGCTTCCACTTCCGGAGCATTACCGGTGTGTATACCATGGCACACCATGCATTTACTTCCGGAGCATTACCTGAGTGTATACCATGGCACACTATGCTTCCACTTCCGGAGCATTACCGGTGTGTATACCATGTCACACTACTCTTCTACTTTTGGAGCATTACCGGTGTGTTTATCATGGCACACTACGCTTCCACTTCTGGAGCATTACCGGTGTATACCATGGCACACTGGGCTTTTTCTTCCGGAGTATTACCGGTGTGTTTACCATGGCACACTATGCTTCCAAAGCATTATCGGTGTGCATACCATAGCACACTACACTTCCGATTACTGATAATGCTCCACTTCCGGAGCATTACCGGTGTGTTTACCATGACACACTACACTTCCAGTTCCAGAGCATTATCGGTGTATACCATTGTACACTAGGCTTTTACTTCCGGAGTATTACTGGTGTGTATACCATGGCACACTACGCTTCCACTTCCGGAGCATTACCGGTGTGTATACCATAACACACTATGCTTCCACTTCCGGAGCATTACCGGTGTGTATACCATGGACACTATGCTTCCACTTCTGGAGCATTACTGGTGTGTATACCATGGACACTGTGCTTCCAATTCCGGAGCATTACCGGTGTGTATACCATGGCACACTACGCTTCCACTTCTGGAGCATTACCGGTGCGTATACCATGGCACACAAGGCTTTTACTGCCGGAGCATTACCCATGTGTATACCATGGACACAACGCTTCCACTTCCGGAGCATTACCGGTGTGTATACCATGGACACTATGCTTCCAATTCCGGAGCATTACCGGTGTATCCCATGGTACAATAGGCTTTTACTTCCTGAGTATTACTGGTGTGTATACCATGGCATACTGCGCTTCCACTTCCGGAGCATTACCGATGTGTATACCATGGACACTACGCTTCCACTTCCGGAGCATTACCGGTGTGTATACCATGGCACACTAGGCATTTACTTCCGGAGTATTACCGGTGTATATACCATGGCACACTATGCTTCCACTTCCGGAGCATTACCGGTGTGTATACCATGGACACTATGCTTCCAATTCCGGAGCATTACCGGTGTATACCATGGTACACTAGGCTTTTACTTCCGGAGTATTACCGGTGTGTATACCATGGCACACTATGCTTCCACTTCTGGAGCATTACCGGTGTGTATACCATGGCACACTACGCTTCTACTTTTGGAGCATTACCGGTGTATATACCATGGACACTATGCTTTCAATTCCGGAGCATTACCGGTGTGTATACCATGGCACACTACGCTTCCACTTCCGGAGCATTACCGGTGTGTATACCATAGACCCTATGCTTCCAATTCCGGAGCATTACCGGTGTATACCATTGTACAATAGACTTTTACTTCCTGAGTATTACCGGTGTGTATACCATGCCACACTACGCTTCCACTTCCGGAGCATTACCGGTGTGTATACCATGGACACTACGCCTCCACTTCCGGAGCATTACCGGTGTGTATACCATGGCACACTAGGCATTTACTTCCGGAGCATTACCCGTGTGTATACCATGGCACACTATGCTTCCACTTCTGGAGCATTACCGGTGTGTATACCATGGCACACTACGCTTCCACTTCCGGAGCATTACCGGTGTGTATACCATGGACACTATGCTTCCAATTCCGGAGCATTACCGGTGTATACCATGGTACACTAGGCTTTTACTTCCAGAGTATTACCGGTGTGTATACCATGGCACACTATGCTTCCACTTCTGGAGTATTACCAGTATGTATACCATGGACACTGTGCTTCCAATTCCAGAGCATTACCGGTGTGTATACCATGGCACACTACGCTTCCACTTCCGGAGCATTACCGGTGCGTATACCATGGCACACTAGGCTTTTACTGCCGGAGCATTACCCATGTGTATACCATGGACACGACGCTTCCACTTCCGGAGCATTACCGGTGTGTATACCATGGCACACTACGCTTCCACTTCCGGAGCATTACCGGTCTGTATACCATGGACACTACGCTTCCACTTCCAGAGCATTACCACTGTGTATACCATGGCACACTAGGCTTTTACTTCTGAAGCATTACCTGTGTGTATACCATAGCACACTACGCTTCCACTTCCGGAGCATTACCCGTGTGTATACCATAGCACACTATGCTTCCACTTCCGGAGCATTACCCGTGTGTATACCATGGGACACTACGCTTCTACTTTTGGAGCATTACCGGTGTGTTTGCCATAGCACACTACGCTTCCACTTCCGATTAATAAAAATTCCTCACTTCCGGAGCATTACCGGTGTGTTTACCATGGCACACTACGCTTCCAGTTCTGGAGCATTACCGGTGTGTATACCATGGACACTATGCTTCCAATTACAGAGCATTACCGGTGTATACCATGGTACAATAGGCTTTTACTTCCTGAGTATTACCAGTGTGTATACCATGGCACACTACGCTTCCACTTCCGGAGCATTACCGGTGTGTATACCATGGACACTACGCTTCCACTTCCGGAGCATTACCGGTGTGTATACCATGGCACACCATGCATTTACTTCCGGAGCATTACCTGAGTGTATACCATGGCACACTATGCTTCCACTTCCGGAGCATTACCGGTGTGTATACCATGGACACTATGCTTCCAATTCCGGAGCATTACCGGTGTATACCATGGTACACTAGGCTTTTACTTCCGGAGTATTACCGGTGTGTATACCATGGCACACTACGCTTCCACTTCCGGAGCATTACCGGTGTGTATACCATGGGCACTATGCTTCCAATTCCGGAGCATTACCGGTGTATACCATGGTACACTAGGCTTTTACTTCCGGAGTATTACCGGTGTGTATACCATGGCACACTATGCTTCCACTTCTGGAGTATTACCAGTAGGTATACCATGGACACTGTGCTTCCAATTCCAGAGCATTACCGGTGTGTATACCATGGCACACTACGCTTCCACTTCCGGAGCATTACCGGTGCGTATACCATGGCACACTAGGCTTTTACTGCCGGAGCATTACCCATGTGTATACCATGGACACGACGCTTCCACTTCCGGAGCATTACCGGTGTGTATACCATGGCACACTACGCTTCCACTTCCGGAGCATTACCGGTCTGTATACCATGGACACTACGCTTCCACTTCCAGAGCATTACCACTGTGTATACCATGGCACACTAGGCTTTTACTTCTGAAGCATTACCTGTGTGTATACCATAGCACACTACGCTTCCACTTCCGGAGCATTACCCGTGTGTATACCATAGCACACTATGCTTCCACTTCCGGAGCATTACCTGTGTGTATACCATGGGACACTACGCATCTACTTTTGGAGCATTACCGGTGTGTTTGCCATAGCACACTACGCTTCCACTTCCGATTACTAAAAATGCCTCACTTCCGGAGCATTACCGGTGTGTTTACCATGGCACACTACGCTTCCAGTTCTGGAGCATTACCGGTGTGTATACCATGGACACTATGCTTCCAATTACAGAGCATTACCGGTGTATACCATGGTACAATAGGCTTTTACTTCCTGAGTATTACCAGTGTGTATACCATGGCACACTACGCTTCCACTTCCGGAGCATTACCGGTGTGTATACCATGGACACTACGCTTCCACTTCCGGAGCATTACCGGTGTGTATACCATGGCACACCATGCATTTACTTCCGGAGCATTACCTGAGTGTATACAATGGCACACTATGCTTCCACTTCCGGAGCATTACCGGTGTGTATACCATGTCACACTACTCTTCTACTTTTGGAGCATTACCGGTGTGTTTATCATGGCACACTACGCTTCCACTTCTGGAGCATTACCGGTGTATACCATGGCACACTGGGCTTTTTCTTCCGGAGTATTACCGGTGTGTTTACCATGGCACACTATGCTTCCAAAGCATTATCGGTGTGCATACCATAGCACACTCCACTTCCACTTCCGATTACTGATAATGCTCCACTTCCGGAGCATTACCGGTGTGTTTACCATGACACACTACACTTCCAGTTCCAGAGCATTATCGGTGTATACCATTGTACACTAGGCTTTTACTTCCGGAGTATTACTGGTGTGTATACCATGGCACACTACGCTTCCACTTCCGGAGCATTACCGGTGTGTATACCATAACACACTATGCTTCCACTTCCGGAGCATTACCGGTGTGTATACCATGGACACTATGCTTCCAATTCCGTAACATTACCGGTGTGTATACCAAGGCACACTAGGCTTTTACTTCCGGAGCATTACCGGTGTGTATACCATGGCACACTACGCTTCCACTTCCGGAGCATTACCGGTGTCTATACCATGGTACACTAGACTTTTATTTCCGGAGTACTACCGGTGTGTATACCATGGCACACTACACTTCCACTTCTGGAGCATTACCAGTGTGTATCCCATGGCACACTACACTTCAACTTTTGGAGCATTACCGGTGTGTTTACCATAGCACACTACGCTTCCACTTCCGATTACTAAAAATGCCTCACTTCCGGAGCATTACCGGTGTGTTTACCATGGCACACTACGCTTCCAGTTCCGGAGCATTACCGGTGTGTATACCATGGACACTAAGGCTTCCACTTCCGGAGCATTACCGGTGTGTATACCATGGCACACTACGCTTCCACTTCCGGAGCATTACCGGTCTGTATACCATGGACACTACGCTTCCACTTCCAGAGCATTACCACTGTGTATACCATGGCACACTAGGCTTTTACTTCTGAAGCATTACCTGTGTGTATACCATAGCACACTACGCTTCCACTTCCGGAGCATTACCCGTGTGTATACCATAGCACACTATGCTTCCACTTCCGGAGCATTACCTGTGTGTATACCATGGGACACTACGCTTCTACTTTTGGAGCATTACCGGTGTGTTTGCCATAGCACACTACGCTTCCACTTCCGATTACTAAAAATGCCTCACTTCCGGAGCATTACCGGTGTGTTTACCATGGCACACTACGCTTCCAGTTCTGGAGCATTACCGGTGTGTATACCATGGACACTATGCTTCCAATTACAGAGCATTACCGGTGTATACCATGGTACAATAGGCTTTTACTTCCTGAGTATTACCAGTGTGTATACCATGGCACACTACGCTTCCACTTCCGGAGCATTACCGGTGTGTATACCATGGACACTACGCTTCCACTTCCGGAGCATTACCGGTGTGTATACCATGGCACACCATGCATTTACTTCCGGAGCATTACCTGAGTGTATACAATGGCACACTATGCTTCCACTTCCGGAGCATTACCGGTGTGTATACCATGTCACACTACTCTTCTACTTTTGGAGCATTACCGGTGTGTTTATCATGGCACACTACGCTTCCACTTCTGGAGCATTACCGGTGTATACCATGGCACACTGGGCTTTTTCTTCCGGAGTATTACCGGTGTGTTTACCATGGCACACTATGCTTCCAAAGCATTATCGGTGTGCATACCATAGCACACTCCACTTCCACTTCCGATTACTGATAATGCTCCACTTCCGGAGCATTACCGGTGTGTTTACCATGACACACTACACTTCCAGTTCCAGAGCATTATCGGTGTATACCATTGTACACTAGGCTTTTACTTCCGGAGTATTACTGGTGTGTATACCATGGCACACTACGCTTCCACTTCCGGAGCATTACCGGTGTGTATACCATAACACACTATGCTTCCACTTCCGGAGCATTACCGGTGTGTATACCATGGACACTATGCTTCCAATTCCGTAACATTACCGGTGTGTATACCAAGGCACACTAGGCTTTTACTTCCGGAGCATTACCGGTGTGTATACCATGGCACACTACGCTTCCACTTCCGGAGCATTACCGGTGTCTATACCATGGTACACTAGACTTTTATTTCCGGAGTACTACCGGTGTGTATACCATGGCACACTACACTTCCACTTCTGGAGCATTACCAGTGTGTATCCCATGGCACACTACACTTCAACTTTTGGAGCATTACCGGTGTGTTTACCATAGCACACTACGCTTCCACTTCCGATTACTAAAAATGCCTCACTTCCGGAGCATTACCGGTGTGTTTACCATGGCACACTACGCTTCCAGTTCCGGAGCATTACCGGTGTGTATACCATGGACACTAAGGCTTCCAATTCCGGAGCATTACCGGTGTATACCATGGTACAATAGGCTTTTACTTCCTGAGTATTACCGGTGTGTATACCATGGCACACTACGCTTCCACTTCCGGAGCATTACCGGTGTGTATACCATGGACACTACGCTTCCACATCCGGAGCATTACCGGTGTGTATACCATGGCACACTAGGCATTTACTTCCGGAGCATTACCCGTGTGTATACCATGGACATTATGCTTCCAATTCCGGAGCATTACCGGTGTGTAAACCATGGCACACTACACTTCCACTTCTAGAGCATTACCGGTGTGTATTCCATGGCACACTACGCTTCTACTTTTGGAGCATTACCGGTGTGTTTACCATAGCACACTACGCTTCCACTTCCGATTACTAAAAATGCCTCACTTCCAGAGCATTACCGGTGTGTTTACCATTGCACACTACGCTTCCAGTTCCGGAGCATTACCGGTGTGTATACCATGGCATACTACGCTTCCAATTCCGGAGCATTACTGGTGTTTATACCATGGAGACTATGCTTCCAATTCCGGAGCATTACCAGTGTATACCATGGTACACTAGACTTTTATTTCCGGAGTACTACCGGTGTGTATACCATGGCACACTACACTTCCACTTCTGGAGCATTACCGGTGTGTATACCATGGCACACTACGCTTCAACGTTTGGAGCATTACCGGTGTGTTTACCATGGCACACTATGCTTCCACTTCCGGAGCATTACCGGTTTATACCATGGCACACTAGGCTTTTACTTCTGGAGTATTAGCGGTGTGTTTACCATGGCACACTATGCTTCCTATTCCGGAGCATTACCAGTGTATACCATTGTACAATAGACTTTTACTTCCTGAGTATTACCGGTGTGTATACCATGGCACACTACGCTTCCACTTCCGGAGCATTACCGGTGTGTATACCATGGACACTACGCCTCCACTTCCGGAGCATTACCGGTGTGTATACCATGGCACACTAGGCATTTACTTCCGGAGCATTACCCGTGTGTATACCATGGCACACTATGCTTCCACTTCTGGAGCATTACCGGTGTGTATACCATGGCACACTACGCTTCCACTTCCGGAGCATTACCGGTGTGTATACCATGGACACTATGCTTCCAATTCCGGAGCATTACCGGTGTATACCATGGTACACTAGGCTTTACTTCCGGAGTATTACCGGTGTGTATACCATGGCACACTATGCTTCCACTTCTGGAGTATTACCAGTATGTATACCATGGACACTGTGCTTCCAATTCCAGAGCATTACCGGTGTGTATACCATGGCACACTACGCTTCCACTTCCGGAGCATTACCGGTGCGTATACCATGGCACACTAGGCTTTTACTGCCGGAGCATTACCCATGTGTATACCATGGACACGACGCTTCCACTTCCGGAGCATTACCGGTGTGTATACCATGGCACACTACGCTTCCACTTCCGGAGCATTACCGGTCTGTATACCATGGACACTACGCTTCCACTTCCAGAGCATTACCACTGTGTATACCATGGCACACTAGGCTTTTACTTCTGAAGCATTACCTGTGTGTATACCATAGCACACTACGCTTCCACTTCCGGAGCATTACCCGTGTGTATACCATAGCACACTATGCTTCCACTTCCGGAGCATTACCCGTGTGTATACCATGGGACACTACGCTTCTACTTATGGAGCATTACCGGTGTGTTTGACATAGCACACTACGCTTCCACTTCCGATTACTAAAAATGCCTCACTTCCGGAGCATTACCGGTGTGTTTACCATGGCACACTACGCTTCCAGTTCTGGAGCATTACCGGTGTGTATACCATGGACACTATACTTCCAATTACAGAGCATTACCGGTGTATACCATGGTACAATAGGCTTTTACTTCCTGAGTATTACCAGTGTGTATACCATGGCACACTACGCTTCCACTTCCGGAGCATTACCGGTGTGTATACCATGGACACTACGCTTCCACTTCCGGAGCATTACCGGTGTGTATACCATGGCACACCATGCATTTACTTCCGGAGCATTACCTGAGTGTTTACCATGGCACACTATGCTTCCACTTCCGGAGCATTACCGGTGTGTATACCATGGACACTATGCTTCCAATTCCGGAGCATTACCGGTGTATACCATGGTACACTAGGCTTTTACTTCCGGAGTATTACCGGTGTGTATACCATGGCACACTACGCTTCCACTTCCGGAGCATTACCGGTGTGTATACCATGGGCACTATGCTTCCAATTCAGGAGCATTACCGGTGTATACCATGGTACACTAGGCTTTTACTTCCGGAGTTTTATCGGTGTGTATACCATGGCACACTATGCTTCCACTTCTGGAGTATTACCAGTATGTATGCCATGGACACTGTGCTTCCAATTCCAGAGCATTACCGGTGTGTATACCATGGCACACTACGCTTCCACTTCCGGAGCATTACCGGTGCGTATACCATGGCACACTAGGCTTTTACTGCCGGAGCATTACCCATGTGTATACCATGGACACGACGCTTCCACTTCCGGAGCATTACCGGTGTGTATACCATGGCACACTACGCTTCCACTTCCGGAGCATTACCGGTCTGTATACCATGGACACTACGCTTCCACTTCCAGAGCATTACCACTGTGTATACCATGGCACACTAGGCTTTTACTTCTGAAGCATTACCTGTGTGTATACCATAGCACACAACGCTTCCACTTCCGGAGCATTACCCGTGTGTATACCATAGCACACTATGCTTCCACTTCCGGAGCATTACCTGTGTGTATACCATGGGACACTACGCTTCTACTTTTGGAGCATTACCGGTGTGTTTGCCATAGCACACTACGCTTCCACTTCCGATTACTAAAAATGCCTCACTTCCGGAGCATTACCGGTGTGTTTACCATGGCACACTACGCTTCCAGTTCTGGAGCATTACCGGTGTGTATACCATGGACACTATGCTTCCAATTACAGAGCATTACCGGTGTATACCATGGTACAATAGGCTTTTACTTCCTGAGTATTACCAGTGTGTATACCATGGCACACTACGCTTCCACTTCCGGAGCATTACCGGTGTGTATACCATGGACACTACGCTTCCACTTCCGGAGCATTACCGGTGTGTATACCATGGCACACCATGCATTTACTTCCGGAGCATTACCTGAGTGTATACCATGGCACACTATGCTTCCACTTCCGGAGCATTACCGGTGTGTATACCATGTCACACTACTCTTCTACTTTTGGAGCATTACCGGTGTGTTTATCATGGCACACTACGCTTCCACTTCTGGAGCATTACCGGTGTATACCATGGCACACTGGGCTTTTTCTTCCGGAGTATTACCGGTGTGTTTACCATGGCACACTATGCTTCCAAAGCATTATCGGTGTGCATACCATAGCACACTACACTTCCACTTCCGATTACTGATAATGCTCCACTTCCGGAGCATTACCGGTGTGTTTACCATGACACACTACACTTCCAGTTCCAGAGCATTATCGGTGTATACCATTGTACACTAGGCTTTTACTTCCGGAGTATTACTGGTGTGTATACCATGGCACACTACGCTTCCACTTCCGGAGCATTACCGGTGTGTATACCATAACACACTATGCTTCCACTTCCGGAGCATGACCGGTGTGTATACCATGGACACTATGCTTCCAATTCCGTAACATTACTAGTGTGTATACCAAGGCACACTAGGCTTTTACTTCCGGAGCATTACCGGTGTGTATACCATGGCACACTACGCTTCCACTTCCGGAGCATTACCGGTGTCTATACCATGGCACACTAGACTTTTATTTCCGGAGTACTACCGGTGTGTATACCATGGCACACTACACTTCCACTTCTGGAGCATTACCGGTGTGTATCCCATGGCACACTACACTTCAACTTTTGGAGCATTACCGGTGTGTTTACCATAGCACACTACGCTTCCACTTCCGATTACTAAAAATGCCTCACTTCCGGAGCATTACCGGTGTGTTTACCATGGCACACTACGCTTCCAGTTCCGGAACATTACCGGTGTGTATACCATGGACACTGAGGCTTCCAATTCCGGAGCATTACCGGTGTATACCATGGTACAATAGGCTTTTACTTCCTGAGTATTACCGGTGTGTATACCATGGCACACTACGCTTCCACTTCCGGAGCATTACCGGTGTGTATACCATGGACACTACGCTTCCACTTCCGGAGCATTACCGGTGTGTATACCATGGCACACTAGGCATTTACTTCCGGAGCATTACCCGTGTGTATACCATGGACATTATGCTTCCAATTCCGGAGCATTACCGGTGTGTAAACCATGGCACACTACACTTCCACTTCTAGAGCATTACCGGTGTGTATTCCATGGCACACTACGCTTCTACTTTTGGAGCATTACCGGTGTGTTTACCATAGCACACTACGCTTCCACTTCCGATTACTAAAAATGCCTCACTTCCAGAGCATTACCAGTGTGTTTACCATGGCACACTACGCTTCCAGTTCCGGAGCATTACCGGTGTGTATACCATGGCATACTACGCTTCCAATTCCGGAGCATTACTGGTGTTTATACCATGGAGACTATGCTTCCAATTCCGGAGCATTACCAGTGTATACCATGGTACACTAGACTTTTATTTCCGGAGTACTACCGGTGTGTATACCATGGCACACTACACTTCCACTTCTGGAGCATTACCGGTGTGTATACCATGGCACACTACGCTTCAACGTTTGGAGCATTACCGGTGTGTTTACCATGGCACACTATGCTTCCACTTCCGGAGCATTACCGGTTTATACCATGGCACACTAGGCTTTTACTTCCGGAGTATTACCGGTGTGTTTACCATGGCACACTATGCTTCCTATTCCGGAGCATTACCAGTGTATACCATGGTACACTACGCTTTTACTTCCAGAGTATTACCGGTGTGTTTACCATGGCACACTACGCTTCCACTTCTGGAGCATTACCGGTGTGTATACCATGGCACACTACACTTCAACTTTTAGAGCATTACCGGTGTGTTTACCATAGCACACCACGCTTCCACTTCCAATTACTAAAAATGCCTCACTTCCGGAGCATTACCGGTGTGTTTACCATGGCACACTACGCTTCCAGTTCTGGAGCATTACCGGTGTGTACACCATGGACACTAAGGCTTCCAATTCCGGAGCATTACCGGTGTATACCATGGTACAATAGGCTTTTACTTCCTGAGTATTACCGGTATGTATACCATGGCACACTACGCTTCCACTTCCGGAGCATTACCGGTGTGTATACCATGGACACTACGCTTCCACTTCCGGAGCATTACCGGTGTGTATACCATGGCACACTAGGCATTTACTTCCGGAGCATTACCCGTGTGTATACCATGGACATTATGCTTCCACTTCCGGAGCATTACCGGTGTGTAAACCATGGCACACTACGCTTCCACTTCCGGAGCATTACCGGTGTGTATACCATGGACACTATGCTTTCAATTCCGGAGCATTACCGGTGTATACAATGGTGCAAAAGACTTTTACTTCCTGAGTATTACCAGTGTGTATACCATGGCACACTACGCTTCCACTTCCGGAGCATTACCAGTGTGTATACCATCGACACTACGCTTCCACTTCAGGAGCATTACCGGTGTGTATACCATGGCACACTAGGCATTTACTTCTGGAGCATTACCCGTGTGTATACGATGGCACACTATGCTTCCACTTCCGGAGCATTACCGGTGTGTATACCATGGCACACTACGCTTCCACTTCTGGAGGATTATCGGTGTGTATACCATGGACACTATGCTTCCACTTCTGGAGCATTACCGGTGTGTATACCATGGACACTGTGCTTCCAATTCCGGAGCATTACCGGTGTGTATACCATGGCACACTACGCTTCCACTTCTGGAGCATTACCAGTGCGTATACCATGACACACAAGGCTTTTACTGCCGGAGCATTACCCATGTGTATACCATGGACACAACGCTTCCACTTCCGGAGCATTACCGGTGTGTATACCATGGACACTATGCTTCCAATTCCGGAGCATTACCGGTGTATCCCATGGTACAATAGGCTTTTACTTCCTGATTACTACCGATGTGTATACCATGGACACTACGCTTCCACTTCCGGAGCATTACCGGTGTGTATACCATGGCACACTAGGCATTTACTTCCGGAGTATTACCGGTGTATATACCATGGCACACTATGCTTCCACTTCCGGAGCATTACCGGTGTGTATACCATGGACACTATGCTTCCAATTCCGTAGCATTACCGGTGTATACCATGGTACACTAGGCTTTTACTTCCGGAGTATTACCGGTGTGTATACCATGGCACACTATGCTTCCACTTCTGGAGCACTACTGGTGTGTATACCATGGCACACTACGCTTCTACTTTTGGAGCATTACCGGTGTATATACCATGGACACTA
Organism: Calotriton arnoldi; assembly: GCA_963921515.1. Taxonomy (NCBI): domain Eukaryota; kingdom Metazoa; phylum Chordata; class Amphibia; order Caudata; family Salamandridae; genus Calotriton; species Calotriton arnoldi. The sequence goes on along the minus strand of CAWUFW010023817.1, from coordinate 31,686 downwards.
TGCTTACAATTCCGGAGCATTACCGGTGTGTATACCATGGACACTATGCTTCCAATTCCGTAGCATTACCGGTGTATACCATGGTACACTAGGCTTTTACTTCCGGAGTATTACCGGTGTGTATACCATGGCACACTATGCTTCCACTTCCGGAGCATTACCGGTCTGTATACCATGGACACTACGCTTCCACTTCCAGAGCATTACCACTGTGTATACCATGGCACACTAGGCTTTTACTTCTGAAGCATTACCTGTGTGTATACCATAGCACACAACGCTTCCACTTCCGGAGCATTACCCGTGTGTATACCATAGCACACTATGCTTCCACTTCCGGAGCATTACCTGTGTGTATACCATGGGACACTACGCTTCTACTTTTGGAGCATTACCGGTGTGTTTGCCATAGCACACTACGCTTCCACTTCCGATTACTAAAAATGCCTCACTTCCGGAGCATTACCGGTGTGTTTACCATGGCACACTACGCTTCCAGTTCTGGAGCATTACCGGTGTGTATACCATGGACACTATGCTTCCAATTACAGAGCATTACCGGTGTATACCATGGTACAATAGGCTTTTACTTCCTGAGTATTACCAGTGTGTATACCATGGCACACTACGCTTCCACTTCCGGAGCATTACCGGTGTGTATACCATGGACACTACGCTTCCACTTCCGGAGCATTACCGGTGTGTATACCATGGCACACCATGCATTTACTTCCGGAGCATTACCTGAGTGTATACCATGGCACACTATGCTTCCACTTCCGGAGCATTACCGGTGTGTATACCATGTCACACTACTCTTCTACTTTTGGAGCATTACCGGTGTGTTTATCATGGCACACTACGCTTCCACTTCTGGAGCATTACCGGTGTATACCATGGCACACTGGGCTTTTTCTTCCGGAGTATTACCGGTGTGTTTACCATGGCACACTATGCTTCCAAAGCATTATCGGTGTGCATACCATAGCACACTACACTTCCACTTCCGATTACTGATAATGCTCCACTTCCGGAGCATTACCGGTGTGTTTACCATGACACACTACACTTCCAGTTCCAGAGCATTATCGGTGTATACCATTGTACACTAGGCTTTTACTTCCGGAGTATTACTGGTGTGTATACCATGGCACACTACGCTTCCACTTCCGGAGCATTACCGGTGTGTATACCATAACACACTATGCTTCCACTTCCGGAGCATGACCGGTGTGTATACCATGGACACTATGCTTCCAATTCCGTAACATTACTAGTGTGTATACCAAGGCACACTAGGCTTTTACTTCCGGAGCATTACCGGTGTGTATACCATGGCACACTACGCTTCCACTTCCGGAGCATTACCGGTGTCTATACCATGGCACACTAGACTTTTATTTCCGGAGTACTACCGGTGTGTATACCATGGCACACTACACTTCCACTTCTGGAGCATTACCGGTGTGTATCCCATGGCACACTACACTTCAACTTTTGGAGCATTACCGGTGTGTTTACCATAGCACACTACGCTTCCACTTCCGATTACTAAAAATGCCTCACTTCCGGAGCATTACCGGTGTGTTTACCATGGCACACTACGCTTCCAGTTCCGGAACATTACCGGTGTGTATACCATGGACACTGAGGCTTCCAATTCCGGAGCATTACCGGTGTATACGATGGTACAATAGGCTTTTACTTCCTGAGTATTACCGGTGTGTATACCATGGCACACTACGCTTCCACTTCCGGAGCATTACCGGTGTGTTTACCATGGACACTACGCTTCCACTTCCGGAGCATTACCGGTGTGTATACCATGGCACACTAGGCATTTACTTCCGGAGCATTACCCGTGTGTATACCATGGACATTATGCTTCCAATTCCGGAGCATTACCGGTGTGTAAACCATGGCACACTACACTTCCACTTCTAGAGCATTACCGGTGTGTATTCCATGGCACACTACGCTTCTACTTTTGGAGCATTACCGGTGTGTTTACCATAGCACACTACGCTTCCACTTCCGATTACTAAAAATGCCTCACTTCCAGAGCATTACCAGTGTGTTTACCATGGCACACTACGCTTCCAGTTCCGGAGCATTACCGGTGTGTATACCATGGCATACTACGCTTCCAATTCCGGAGCATTACTGGTGTTTATACCATGGAGACTATGCTTCCAATTCCGGAGCATTACCAGTGTATACCATGGTACACTAGACTTTTATTTCCGGAGTACTACCGGTGTGTATACCATGGCACACTACACTTCCACTTCTGGAGCATTACCGGTGTGTATACCATGGCACACTACGCTTCAACGTTTGGAGCATTACCGGTGTGTTTACCATGGCACACTATGCTTCCACTTCCGGAGCATTACCGGTTTATACCATGGCACACTAGGCTTTTACTTCCGGAGTATTACCGGTGTGTTTACCATGGCACACTATGCTTCCTATTCCGGAGCATTACCAGTGTATACCATGGTACACTACGCTTTTACTTCCAGAGTATTACCGGTGTGTTTACCATGGCACACTACGCTTCCACTTCTGGAGCATTACCGGTGTGTATACCATGGCACACTACACTTCAACTTTTAGAGCATTACCGGTGTGTTTACCATAGCACACCACGCTTCCACTTCCAATTACTAAAAATGCCTCACTTCCGGAGCATTACCGGTGTGTTTACCATGGCACACTACGCTTCCAGTTCTGGAGCATTACCGGTGTGTACACCATGGACACTAAGGCTTCCAATTCCGGAGCATTACCGGTGTATACCATGGTACAATAGGCTTTTACTTCCTGAGTATTACCGGTATGTATACCATGGCACACTACGCTTCCACTTCCGGAGCATTACCGGTGTGTATACCATGGACACTACGCTTCCACTTCCGGAGCATTACCGGTGTGTATACCATGGCACACTAGGCATTTACTTCCGGAGCATTACCCGTGTGTATACCATGGACATTATGCTTCCAATTCCGGAGCATTACCGGTGTGTAAACCATGGCACACTACGCTTCCACTTCCGGAGCATTACCGGTGTGTATACCATGGACACTATGCTTTCAATTCCGGAGCATTACCGGTGTATACAATGGTGCAAAAGACTTTTACTTCCTGAGTATTACCAGTGTGTATACCATGGCACACTACGCTTCCACTTCCGGAGCATTACCAGTGTGTATACCATCGACACTACGCTTCCACTTCAGGAGCATTACCGGTGTGTATACCATGGCACACTAGGCATTTACTTCTGGAGCATTACCCGTGTGTATACGATGGCACACTATGCTTCCACTTCCGGAGCATTACCGGTGTGTATACCATGGCACACTACGCTTCCACTTCTGGAGGATTATCGGTGTGTATACCATGGACACTATGCTTCCACTTCTGGAGCATTACCGGTGTGTATACCATGGACACTGTGCTTCCAATTCCGGAGCATTACCGGTGTGTATACCATGGCACACTACGCTTCCACTTCTGGAGCATTACCAGTGCGTATACCATGACACACAAGGCTTTTACTGCCGGAGCATTACCCATGTGTATACCATGGACACAACGCTTCCACTTCCGGAGCATTACCGGTGTGTATACCATGGACACTATGCTTCCAATTCCGGAGCATTACCGGTGTATCCCATGGTACAATAGGCTTTTACTTCCTGATTACTACCGATGTGTATACCATGGACACTACGCTTCCACTTCCGGAGCATTACCGGTGTGTATACCATGGCACACTAGGCATTTACTTCCGGAGTATTACCGGTGTATATACCATGGCACACTATGCTTCCACTTCCGGAGCATTACCGGTGTGTATACCATGGACACTATGCTTCCAATTCCGTAGCATTACCGGTGTATACCATGGTACACTAGGCTTTTACTTCCGGAGTATTACCGGTGTGTATACCATGGCACACTATGCTTCCACTTCTGGAGCACTACTGGTGTGTATACCATGGCACACTACGCTTCTACTTTTGGAGCATTACCGGTGTATATACCATGGACACTATGCTTACAATTCCGGAGCATTACCTGTGTGTATACCATGGCACACTACGCTTCCACTTCCGGAGCATTACCGGTGTGTATACCATAGACACTATTCTTCCAATTCCGGAGCATTACCGGTGTATACCATTGTACAATAGACTTTTACTTCCTGAGTATTACCGGTGTGTATACCATGGCACACTACGCTTCCACTTCCGGAGCATTACCGGTGTGTATACCATGGACACTACGCCTTCACTTCCGGAGCATTACCGGTGTGTATACCATGGCACACTAGGCATTTACTTCCGGAGCATTACCGGTGTGTATACCATGGCACACTACGCTTCCAATTCCGGAGCATTACCGGTGTATACCATGGTACACTAGGCTTTTACTTCCAGGGTATTACCGGTGTGTATACCATGGCACACTATGCTTCCACTTCTGGAGTATTACCAGTGTGTATACCATGGACACTGTGCTACCAATTCCAGAGCATTACCGGTGTGTATACCATGGCACACTACGCTTCCTCTTCCGGAGCATTACCGGTGCGTATACCATGGCACACTAGGCTTTTACTGCCGGAGCATTACCCATGTGTATACCATGGACACGACGCTTCCACTTCCGGAGCATTACCGGTGTGTATACCATGGCACACTACGCTTCCACTTCCGGAGCATTACCGGTGTGTATACCATGGACACTACGCTTCCACTTCCAGAGCATTACCACTGTGTATACCATGGCACACTAGGCTTTTACTTCTGAAGCATTACCTGTGTGTATACCATAGCACACTACGCTTCCACTTCCGGAGCATTACCCGTGTGTATACCATAGCACACTATGCTTCCACTTCCGGAGCATTACCCGTGTGTATACCATGGGACACTACGCTTCTACTTTTGGAGCATTACCGGTGTGTTTGCCATAGCACACTACGCTTCCACTTCCGATTACTAAAAATGCCTCACTTCCGGAGCATTACCGGTGTGTTTACCATGGCACACTACGCTTCCAGTTCTGGAGCATTACCGGTGTGTATACCATGGACACTATGCTTCCAATTACAGAGCATTACCGGTGTATACCATGGTACAATAGGCTTTTACTTCCTGAGTATTACCAGTGTGTATACCATGGCACACTACGCTTCCACTTCCGGAGCATTACCGGTGTGTATACCATGGACACTACGCTTCCACTTCCGGAGCATTACCGGTGTGTATACCATGGCACACCATGCATTTACTTCTGGAGCATTACCTGAGTGTTTACCATGGCACACTACGCTTCCACTTCTGGAGCATTACCGGTGTATAGCATGGCACACTGGGCTTTTTCTTCCGGAGTATTACCGGTGTGTTTACCATGGCACAATATGCTTCCAAAGCATTATCGGTGTGCATACCATAGCACACTACACTTCCACTTCCGATTACTGAAAATACTCCAGTTCCGGAGCATTACCGGTGTGTTTACCATGGCACACTACACTTCCAGTTCCAGAGCATTACCGGTGTATACCATTGTACACTAGGCTTTTACTTCCGGAGTATTACTGGTGTGTATACCATGGCACACTACGCTTCCACTTCCGGAGCATTACCGGTGTGTATACCATGGACACTATGCTTCCAATTCCGTAACATTACCGGTGTGTATACCAAGGCACACTAGGCTTTTACTTCCGGAGCATTACCGGTGTGTATACCATGGCACACTACGCTTCCACTTCCGGAGCATTACCGGTGTCTATACCATGGCACACTACGCTTCCACTTCCGGAGCATTAGCGGTGTGTATACCATGGCACACTAGGCTTTTACTTCCGGAGCATTACCCATGTGTATACCATGGACACTACGCTTCCACTTCCAGAGCATTACCCTGTGTATACCATGGCACACTAGGCTTTTACTTCCGGAGCATTACCCGTGTGTATACCATGGCACACTATGCTTCCACTTCCGGAGCATTACCAGTGTGTATACCATGGCCGGCGAGGTACGTGGAAGTTGGTAAAAAGCAGCAATCCGTACACTCCATGGGGCTGTTCATATAATTAATCAAACAGGAGTGCAAGCCACTGTCTCCGGTCTTTCCAGCCGCCTTAAGCAGCATCTTACACTTTCACCGTCAAAGTGCAAGATGCTGCTTAACGCTGCTGGAGGGAGCGGAGTCGGACAGTTTGACCACATACATATTCCACTCTAGTCTATTTGCTGTCGCTAGCATTGCAGCAGTCTGCTATGAACTGCTTTTCTCTGTGGCCAGTATTGAAAAGACTAATTGCATAGCAACAGCTGAATTATTGAATATGCATGTGATTGCACTTCTGCAGTACAGCCTGATTAAAAAAAAAAAACAGACCGACGTGAATAGGTTCCTACTGTGAGAGAGGGTAATAATCGGGGCCACCGGAATTATGTGGCAGGGGAGGGCAAAATATGCAGCAGGGTTGAGTAAATTATGTGGCAAGAAAAGCCAAATTACGAGGCACAATGCCGCACATTTTGTGACGGTATTACTTCATTATTTTGCCATTTTGTAAACATGCTAACACTGTCTGAGCTTTGGATTTACCTCATTAGTAACACCCAAATATAGCAATAAGCAGCAGATAGGTGATCAATCAGGCTTTGTAAAGGGCTTTCAGCAGCGCTGCAAGGAAATGCATGGGTTCTCGGATTTCCACTTCCGGCAGTGCCACATACTTCAGTCCGTGTTAAACTAGGATAGGCTCACGTGATGTGACATTACATTAAACAAATCTGTGCCTGGGCCACGGGGTGAACAACGAGGAGGAAAGATTGCGGGCTTTCTCCCTGGTCTGTTTCCTGTTGTGAATAGATTCCATTTTGTGTGGGGCATCTGCTTTTGGTGAATACCATTCCTGTGGACGAGTGCCTTCTCTGGGTTCTTAGGTCTTCACGATCTGGCTAGGGAGCAGGCTTATGCGTGGCCCTGTGGGACATTTTAAGTCATGACTATAGCCACTGCAAAATATTCTAAAGGAAAACATCACAAAGTTATTGAAACATATCTGTTAAGAAGCTTAAATAATCATAGCACAATAAAAATAACTCAGCTCTTCAATAAAAATGCATTGAATGGAATCATGTTATGTGTTCTGGAGTATTAATGTTCTTTCCAAATTAGTTATGAGATTTAATTAAAAAAACGTAATTTATGAATTTCAATTTTTTGTTGTATAATGTTATAGCCTGCTTGCAGAGCGAACACATTCATATGAGTTACCATGCTACAAAATCACTACGGATAACAGAAATATTTGCAGTGCGCAACTCAAATGCTCAAATAATAATACAACATTTGGGGGGAAAGATGGGGTCCTAAGATGTACAGTACCTTATAGGGTGCCCTACTGCCTTTTAATGTTTATTCCTTGCTATCTCGTGTCCAGCCTGACAAATCACAATAATTTTTATTTTCTCAGTAGATTTCATTTCTAAGGGTATATCATTAAATAAAGAGATATGTGAGGTACTCAGCATTGTAATCTCAAAGTCTGTTATGATATATACACACATACATCCCACCAACACACATCATATCACAACTCACCACTACATTCCACACCATGCCAGTGCCCTTACGTCACTACACTAAGCACAACTTGCACACAAACTTTACAGTACTAAACATAGCAGCTACATTGCTCTACAACATACCTTAAAAACATTGCCAATATCTCTGGCTAAACACTTATAGAGTCCCAAAGGCGAGACCTATTGGCTATGCCAATGCTTGTTAGGGCTTGGGGGGGTCATGGTAGTTTTTAGTGCTCAGGGAGGTCGGGGTAGTGTTTAGGGCCCAGGAGAAGTTGGGGTAGTGTTTAGGGGTCGGGTCGGTGTAGTGTTTAGGGCTCAGGGCGGGGGGGGCTGGGGTGTGATCTTTGCCACAAATTCCTTTATCAGACATGCCATTACCACAGAATTGCATGGTAAAGGCATGTGTGGTAAAGGAATGCATTTTCAGACGCGTCCGTTGTTAGGGCTGCATTGTAGAGGCACGCGTGGTTTAGCAGACAAGCACTGATGCTTAATAAGTGACAGACATTTATTTCCTGTTGTGGTAGCTGGCTGAGGGTTTACAAGCCCTTCCGTCTCCCCTGTATGAAATAATAGGTGTCCTTTTGTTGATGATTTTCAGGACTCGTGTGATTTTGTTCATTTTTTTGCTATCTTGCATGGGCGTCTTCACGTAAACAAATCAAAAGATGTATATATTGCTAGTGGATTTTTGTCTGATACCACGCAGTAGAGAGTATAGAATTAGTACAATACGGCATGCATTGATGTCCGACCCATGTCTTTGGGCTTTTCTGTGCCCTAGACTACTACTTGCTGGCAGCTTTTCTTACCACTGTAACTCTGGGCTTTAGTTGCCTTACGCTGTCACATGCTCTAAAGTATTAAACAGGTTTATCCGTGGGCTTTGTGTTTTTATACTATTACATACTGTCTGCAGCGTTATCGTTGGGATTTTCAGTGTATTACACTGCCTTAAGCTGCTGCGTGCTCTGCATCTTTAGATCTGGCCCTTTGTGTGCTTTGTGCTGTGCTCTGCTGCTGAGTATTACGCAGCCTTATGGTTGGACTCTGTGTGTACACTGTCAGGTACTCTACAGGTTTACTTTAAACTAATGCTTGAAATGGAGACATAGAAGTGCGGGTACCCAATGCCAGAGTATCTGCTTGCTTCGGAGAAGTGCCGGTACTCTCCACTTGAAAGTATTGCACCTCTGCTGAGAAGTGTAGGTACTCTCCTTCTCCAAATAATAAAGTGGAGATGCGCAGTACCTGACAGTACTGGACCATTTAAAGGACTGCTCTAAACAGTTGTGGTGTTGTATACAGTCTCCTGCAGGATAGTACTTACAGATTTATCTCTGAGCTCTGTTTCTAGTACTTCTCCGTGCTGCAGGTATTCTACAGCTTTATTAATGAGCACTGTTTCTAGTACTTCTTCGTACTGCAGATATCCTACAGCTTTATTAATGAGCTCTGTTTCTAGTACTTCACCGTGCTGCAGGTATTCTACAGCTTTATTAATGAGCACTGTTTCTAATACTTCTCTGTGCTGCAGATATCCTATAGCTTTATTAATGAGCACTGTTTCTAGTACTACTCCGTGCTGCAGATATCCTATAGCTTTATTAATGAGCACTGTTTCTAGTACTTCTTCGTACTGCAGATATCCTACAACTTTATTAATGAGCTCTGTTTCTAGTACTTCACCGTGCTGCAGGTATTCTACAGCTTTATTAATGAGCACTGTTTCTAATACTTCTCTGTGCTGCAGATATCCTATAGCTTTATTAATGAGAACTGTTTCTAGTACTTCTCTGTGCTGCAGGTATTCTACAGCTTTATTAATGAGCACTGTTTCTAATACTTCTCCGTGCTGCAGGTATTCTACAGCTTTATTAATGAGGTCTGTTTCTAGTACTTCTTCGTGCTGCAGATATCCTACAGCTTTATTAATGAGCTCTGTTTCTAGTACTTCTTCGTGCTGCAGATATCCTACAGCTTTATTAATGAGCTCTGTTTCTAGTACTTCTCCGTGCTGCAGGTATTCTACAGCTTTATTAATGAACTCTGTTTCTAGTACTTCTTCATGCTGCAGATATCCTACAGCTTTATTAATGAGCTCTGTTTCTAGTACTTCTTCGTGCTGCAGATATCCTACAGCTTTATTAATGAGCTCTGTTTCTAGTACTTCTCCGTGCTGCAGGTATTCTACAGCTTTATTAATGAGCACTGTTTCTAATACTTCTCCGTGCTGCAGGTATTCTACAGCTTTATTAATGAGCACTGTTTCTAGTACTTCTTCATGTTGCAGGTATTCTACAGCTTTATTAATGAGCACTGTTTCTAGTACTTCTCTGTGCTGCAGATATCCTATAGCTTTATTAATGAGCACTGTTTCTAATACTTCTGCGTGCTGCAGGTATTCTACAGCTTTATTAATGAGCACTGTTTCTAGTACTTCTCTGTGCTGCAGATATCCTATAGCTTTATTAATGACCTCTGTTTCTAATACTTCTCCGTGCTGCAGGTATTCTACAGCTTTATTAATGAGCACTGTTTCTAGTACTTCTCTGTGCTGCAGATATCCTACAGCTTTATTAATGAGCTCTGTTTCTAGTACTTCTACGTGCTGCCGGTATTCTACAGCTTTATTAATGAGCACTGTTTCTAATACTTCTCCGTGCTGCAGGTATTCTACAGCTTTATTAATGAGCTCTGTTTCTAGTACTTCTTCGTGCTGCAGGTATTCTACAGCTTTATTAATGAGCACTGTTTCTAATACTTCTCCGTGCTGCAGGTATTATACAGCTTTATTAATGAGCACTGTTTCTAGTTCTTCTCCGTGCTGCAGACATTCTACAGCTTTATTACTGAGCTCTGTCTCTTGTACTCTTCCATGCTTCAGGTATTCTACAGCCTTATTACTGAGCTCTGTCTCTTGTGCTCTTCCATGCTGCAGGTACTCTACAGCTTTATTACTGAGCTTTGAGTCTTGTACTCGTCCATGCTACTGGTGTTCGACAACTTTCACTTCAGGCTCTGGGGGCCATATACCCTTCCGTGCTGCAGATATTCAGCAGTCTTGTTTTCATGATTTGGGTGTCTTGTTCTCTTTCCTGCTGTAGATACTGCACAGCTTTATCTTCAGGCTCTGGGTGTTTTGTACTCCTCCCTGCTTTTACTATTCCGTGCTGCAGGTATGCTGCAGCTTTATCTTCAGGCTCTGGGTGTTTTGTACTCCTCCCTGCATGTTCTATTCCGTGCTGCAGGTATGCTGCAGCTTTATCTTCAGGCTCTGCATGTATTGTACTGCTCCTTGCGTGTTCTATTCTGTGCTGCAGGTATGCTGCAGTTTTATCTTCAGGCTCTAGGTGTCTTGTACTCCTCCCTGCTTGTACTATTCCATACTGCAGGTATGCTGCAGCTTTATCTTCAGGCTCTGCATGTATTGTACTACTCCCTGCGTGTTCTATTCCGTGCTGCAGGTATGCTGCAGCTTTATCTTCAGCCTCTGCATGTATTGTACTACTCCCTGCGTGTTCTATTCCGTGATGCAGGTATGATGATGGATTAAACCCAGATCAGTTGACTGGGGGTGAGTGTTTGATTGGCTCAAACGTTCCGTCCATCATCCCCTTTTGTATCGCTTTGTTCGCCCTAAGTTGGCGGGGGTATGCCCAGACGTGGGTCCCTTGCTCACTTTGCCACTGGATTCAAGCAAGCCTGGCTGATGATGGCTGGAATGCCAGAAACCGGTCCTAGGATGCTTGTTTCCGGTCCAGGGAAGACATGGCTTGGCAGTTCGGGCTGGACTGTTCCCATGAGGCACAGGGTCAGACTGATTTGCATATGGCCATGTCTGAACTGGGGTGGTGGAGTGAGCTAAAGAATGATGATGGATTAAACCCAGATCAGTTGACTGGGGGTGAGTGTTTGATTGGCTCAAACGTTCCGTCCATCATCCCCTTTTGTATCGCTTTGTTCGCCCTAAGTTGGCGGGGGTATGCCCAGACGTGGGTCCCTTGCTCACTTTGCCACTGGATTCAAGCAAGCCTGGCTGATGACGGCTGGAATGCCAGAAACCGGTCCTAGGATGCTTGTTTCCGGTCCAGGGAAGACATGGCTTGGCAGTTCGGGCTGGACTGTTCCCATGAGGCACAGGGTCAGACTGATTTGCATATGGCCATGTCTGAACTGGGGTGGTGGAGTGAGCTAAAGAATGATGATGGATTAAACCCAGATCAGTTGACTGGGGGTGAGTGTTTGATTGGCTCAAACGTTCCGTCCATCATCCCCTTTTGTATCGCTTTGTTCGCCCTAAGTTGGCGGGGGTATGCCCAGACGTGGGTCCCTTGCTCACTTTGCCACTGGATTCAAGCAAGCCTGGCTGATGACGGCTGGAATGCCAGAAACCGGTCCTAGGATGCTTGTTTCCGGTCCAGGGAAGACATGGCTTGGCAGTTCGGGCTGGACTGTTCCCATGAGGCACAGGGTCAGACTGATTTGCATATGGCCATGTCTGAACTGGGGTGGTGGAGTGAGCTAAAGAATGATGATGGATTAAACCCAGATCAGTTGACTGGGGGTGAGTGTTTGATTGGCTCAAGCGTTCCGTCCATCATCCCCTTTTGTATCGCTTTGCTCGCCCTAAGTTGGCGGGGGTATGCCCAGACGTGGGTCCCTTGCTCACTTTGCCACTGGATTCAAGCAAGCCTGGCTGATGACGGCTGGAATGCCAGAAACCGGTCCTAGGATGCTTGTTTCCGGTCCAGGGAAGACATGGCTTGGCAGTTCGGGCTGGACTGTTCCCATGAGGCACAGGGTCAGACTGATTTGCATATGGCCATGTCTGAACTGGGGTGGTGGAGGGAGCTAAAGAATGATGATGGATTAAACCCAGATCAGTTGACTGGGGGTGAGTGTTTGATTGGCTCAAACGTTCCGTCCATCATCCCCTTTTGTATCGCAGCTTTATCTTCAGGCAGATATCTTGTACTCCTCCTCGCGTGTACTATTCCATGCTGCAGGTATGCTGCAGCTTTATCTTCAGGCTCTGCGTGTATTGTACTACTCCCTGCGTGTTCTATTCCATGCTGCAGGTATGCTGCAGCTTTATCTTCAGGCTCTAGGTGTCTTGTACTCCTCCCCGTGTGTACTATTCCGTGCTGCAGGTATGCTGCAGCTTTATCTTCAGGCTCTGGGTGTCTTGTACTCCTCCCTATGTGTACTATGCTGTGCTGCAGGTATGCTGCAGTTTTATCTTCACGCTCTGGGTGTCTTGTACTCCTCCCTGTGTGTACTACGCTGTGCTGCAGGTATGCTGCAGCTTTATTTTCAGGCTCTGGGTGTCTTGTACTCCTCCCTGTGTGTACTATGCTGTGCTGCAGGTATGCTGCAGCTTTATTTTCAGGTTCTGAGTGAATTGTATTCTCCCATGCTGCAGCTCATTCTCAGCTTTACCGTCGTGCTCTGGGTGCCTTTCACAGTTTTAGAGTAGTGGCCAGGTGGGCCAGGCACTCTGAAGGAGCCCTATGGCCCACCCAAGGCCCATCCACAAATAGAAGGATGACCATTTGTGTTACTTTTAATGCTTCACGTATGCTACAGCTCGTGCTTTCTCTCTGATTGATTCGCTTCCATAACTAACAGTGACCTGGAATACTGTGTCTGTGTGAAAGGGCAGCTGGGCAGTTACAGTGGAGGTGCAGCGGGGTCTGTTATCCCCAGACCTGTGCTCCAAGGGGTCCCCAGGGAAGGGCGGAGATCCATTCTAAGGAAAAAACAATTGTTGGCTTGCTGTGAGGACAGTGAAAAGCAGCTGCTGTGACCATAGCAGGTTAAAGTCAGTGCATTAAGTGGAATGGGTCCTGCGATTGCTCAGACCCAGCAAGAATAAAAAACCAAGGGGCATATTATCAATGGCCAGCGATAATTATCGCTGGCCGTGCTTAGCGATAATAGTCCTATCGCAGGCTATCTCTGGAAATTATCGCCCTGGTAGCGCGTTATTAACAACGCGTTTCTCCAGGGCGATAAAAATTCCAGAGATAGCGAGGTTATCGCCGTTTTGCAGGGAACATCGCTGGTTTTCCAGCGATGTTCCCTGCAAACGGCGATAACTCTGCTGATACGACCCTGTGGTCGTATCAGCAGAATCCACCCCCTATGTTAGGGATGGCTAAGTCAGGATTTTAGCAGACGTTAGATTTTGGCGAAAACAGCCGTTTTTGCCAAAATCTAACCTCTGCTAAAATCATGTGGGCTGCCTTGTAAATATCGCGATGTGAACATCAGCGATATTTGCAACGTAGTCCATCCGGGGTACGCCCAGTAACGCCCACTTTGCATCTCATTAGAGATGCAAAGATGGGCATTGGGGGAAAGGGCGATAATGCAAGGATTCACGCGATAGCGTGACCTTGCTGATTAGGCGATAAAATTATCGCTGCTTTTCGTCCGAAAACGGACGCAAAAGCGGCGATAATTGTTTATCGCCTCGTTGATGATATGCCCCCAACTTTGAACTGTGTCCTTACAGAGTCCATAACAAGGAAAAACACTGATCAATTTCTCAAAAATGACTGTAAAAATCTTCTGTGATGGGTGTCTAGGTGAGATCAGGGTGTGTATGGCTGTTCACGATAGGGCTCGATTGAGAGGCCTGGAGTTGAGGCTGAAGGCAGTGTGAGTGTCTCACACTGCATGTCAGTGGGTCATAACGATGTTCATATTTCATGGCTATGAAATCATTAGTGTCTCTGCAGAGTGCCCAGAGCCGTGGTCACATATATGCCAAATGCAATTGCGATTTTTTGTAAAAGTGGGTGAAGGGGGTCTACACAAGTGTGAAATATTGACAGCACCAAAAGAAAAGAAAACACTGTATTTACTGGTGAGGAAAGGGGGGGAGAGAGGGCATGGTGAATGGTTAATTCACAGTCTGCTATTTTCAGAATTAAAACATTTTCAATTCAAATTATTTTGCAGCATTATTATTGTTACTCATGTATCTGGTATTGCTAACAAGCATTGGCGACACAAATAGGTTTGGCTTGTTTTAGGCATATATCTATTGTCTGTCTGGCTGGAATGATGGAGTGCACATAACTAAGCTGGTTATATGTAGTCATTATCGTAACCTGGCCTAAAAGTGCCTCCATGGTCTAGATGTACTCTATAAAATGGTCTACTAGTGGTGTAAAAGCACTTCCAGTAGTCAGGTTTCATTTGCTCTTAGGTGGATTTACTGTTGGCCTAATAGTGCCTCCAGAGATTAGTCTGTTTTTGGACCAGGCTCGACTCGACCATATCCCCAAAAGGGGAACCTTGTCTTGTCCTGCAATGCAAACTTTGGATCTATAGTCCATAAAGAACAATGATCGTCAAAGCCACTGGTATTCAGATCACCAGCAAAGACAAGGTCTGCCTTAAAAAGCAATACAAATGAACTTGAATAACACTGACACTCACCTTTGTGTACCACTTTGTTTGTGGGTGTGTTTACATGCTGCTGTGACAAGTTTGAACCAGACTCTCAGGGCACTCATTCACAACATGAAAACTCTACACTTTAGATGACACTGCAACCAGCAACCATCCTCATGTTGGCACTGTAAGCTAGGGTCCTACCTCGTAGCCCACTAGAAGTGCATCTTGAGGACTCCACAAGAGCAGGGACATAAAATGGGCCCCTGCAGTGCAGGGAGGCCCCATCCCTCTAGGCGGCCCCATTCATCCCATGGCCAAGGAATATCTGTAGGATACCCCTCATCACATTCTGCAGTAGGGACTCATCCTTTTGCATTACGCCACTGAAGAGGAGGTGCAGAAAGCAATTTAGAAATGCTACAATATCAATTGATGTTTAAGGGTATGGATTTATTATAGATGGTGTTTCTGAAAGACTGATAGGGCTGTGTCAGAGTCAATCACATGTCAGGGAATACTTCAATGATATTGTTCCCTAGCATGTGGCTGAATCAGTCCCAACTTATCTAACTTCTTATAAAAACCACCCTATTTCTAAGAGCATTTTAAAATAGTTCTCTTGTGTGCTTTTGCCTCACCCCTACCAAATGCTGATCACCGCTACTGTCCCAAGTGCTTTAAATGAACCATGCCTTTTCTTTTAAATAATTATTAAAGAGAAACAATAAGTCCCATCTAAAATCTTATTTAAATCGTTTTCCATTTTAAGCAAAGTCACTGGCCTGGTATGTACTAAAATGCACCCTTTGCTGGTTTTACCCAAAATTACTTAAGGGGTACCCATCTTCCTGTAACTACGAAATATATTTTGTTTTGATTGGTGTTTCTTGCCACACTGTTTTAAAAAGCTCTGTTAGTCATTCGTGTTTCCAAAAATTCCCAAAGATAACTCCTAACCCTGTGTAAAAATATATGTAAATACTCTCAATGTTTGACCAGTGACACTGCAGGGAAACATTGGTAATGGATGGTCGAAAACATTTTGTAGAGAACCAAGAATGAGATCCTACAAGTAGTCTTTCACCAGGGGCCCACAACCCCTTCTAAGTAGTCTGCTATGTGGATAGATTTGAATTCAGTGAGGAGTAAATCTGATACTATCAAACCCATCAACCATTAACAAACTAATAGTAGGGTATGTAGCAACATTTCACTACAACTAAAGACAGATAATGCAGGCTCCCATTAAAAGGTAGTTCAAAGTCGAAGACATAAACATGAGTTCTGGGCATGGCCACAGGTCGACCCAATAGATCCAACACTGCTAAATGTATGTTACTTCTGAGATATGTACATATGGGAAAGATTTTGCCAGAGTCTTTTTGTTGTGTTGGTTTTTGCCAGCTTCCCCCATAAATCTTTATGGCCCAACCAGGCTTCTTAATAGCCCTTCCAGATGTATAATCCTGGAGCCAGGCCTGTCCTCACACCTTTCTGTGCTGCAGGTATTTCACTGCTTTCTCTTTAGGCTCTGGAGCCTTTGTTTTCCATGCTGCAGGTATTCCACTGCTTTATCTTTAGGCTCTGGGTGTCTATGCTTTGCATGCTGCAGGTATTCCACTGCTTTATCTTTAGGCTCCGGGTGTCTATTTTTTGCATGCTGCAGGTATTCCACTGCTTTATCATTAGGCTTTGAGTGTCTTATATTCTCATACTCTCAAGGTGCAGGCTCTGGTGTCTTTGCTTTCCATGCTGCAGCTATTCAACAGCTTTCTCTTTAGACTCCAAGTGTCTTTGCTTTCCATGCTGCAGGTATTCCACTGCTTTATCTTTAGACTCCAAGTGTCTTTGCTTTCCATGCTGTAGGTATTCCACTGCTTTATCTTTAGGCTCTGGTGTCTTTGCTTTCCATGCTGCAGCTATTCAACAGCTTTCTCTTTAGACTCCAGGGGTCTTTGCTTTCCATGCTGTAGGTATTCCACTGCTTTATCTTTAGGCTCCGTGTGTCTTTGCTTTTCATGCTGCAGGTATTCCACTGCTTTATCTTTAGACTCCAAGTGTCTTTGCTTTCCATGCTGTAGGTATTCCACTGCTTTATCTTTAGGCTCTGGTGTCTTTGCTTTCCATGCTGCAGTTATTCCACCGCTTTCTCTTTTTCTCTGGTGCCTCTGCTTTCCATGCTGCAGGTATTCCACAGCTTTCTCTTTAGATTCTGTGGGGCTTATTTACAAGTCCCTTGCGCCACTTTTGCGTCACTTTTAACATGGGAAAAGTAACGCAAAAGTGGCGCAAGGGGCTTGTAAATCTGCCCCTAAGTGTCTTTTCTTTCCATGCTGCAGGTATTCCACTGCTTTATCTTTAGGCTCTGGGTGTCTTTGCTTTCCATGCTGCAGGTATTCCACTGCTTTATCTTTAGGCTCTTGTGCCTTTGCTTTGCATGCTGCACGTATTCCACTGCTTTATATTTAGACTCCAAGTGTCTTTGCTTTCCATGCTGTAGGTATTCCACTGCTTTCTCTTTAGGCTCCAGGGGTCTTTGCTTTCCATGCTGTAGGTATTCCACTGCTTTATCTTTAGGCTCCGTGTGTCTTTGCTTTTCATGCTGCAGGTATTCCACTGCTTTATCTTTAGGCTCTGTGTGTCTTTGCTTTTCATGCTGCAGGTATTCCACTGCTTTATCTTTAGGCTTTTGGTGTCTTGTGCTTTCCATGCTGCAGGTATTCCGTTGCTTTCTCATTAGACTCCAAGTGTCTTTGCTTTCCATACTGCAGGTATTTCACTGCTTTATCTTTAGGCTTTTGGTGTCTTGTGCTTTCCATGCTGCAGGTATTCCGTTGCTTTCTCATTAGACTCCAAGTGTCTTTGCTTTCCATACTGCAGGTATTTCACTGCTTTATCTTTAGGCTTTGAGTGTCTTATATTCTCATACCCTCAAGGTGCAGATATTCTGCAGAATTATCTTTGGCCTCTGAGTGTCTTTGCCTTCCATGCTGCAGGTATTCCACCATGTTATCTTTAGGCTCTGGTGTCTTTGCTTTCCATGCTGCAGTTATTCCACCGCTTTCTCTTTTTCTCTGGTGCCTCTGCTTTCCATGCTGCAGGTATTCCACAGCTTTCTCTTTAGATTCTGTGGGGCTTATTTACAAGTCCCTTGCGCCACTTTTGCGTCACTTTTAACATGGGAAAAGTAACGCAAAAGTGGCGCAAGGGGCTTGTAAATCTGCCCCTAAGTGTCTTTTCTTTCCATGCTGCAGGTATTCCACTGCTTTATCTTTAGGCTCCAGGTGTCTTTGATTTCCATGCTGCAGGTATTCCACTGCTTTCTCTTTAGGCTCTGTGTGTCTTTGCTTTCCATGCTGCAGATATTCCATTGCTTTATCTTTAGGCTCCGGGTGTCTTTGCTTTCCATGCTGCAGGTTTTCCACTGCTTTATCTTTAGGCTCTGGTTGTCTTTTCTTTCCATGCAGCAGGTATTCCACAGCTTTATCTTTAGGCTCTGGGTGTCTTTGCTTTCCATGCTGCAGGTATTCCACTGCTTTATCTTTAGGCTCTGGTGTCCTTGCTTTCCATCCTGCAGGTATTCCACAGCTTTATCTTTAGGCTCTGGGTGTCTTTGCTTTCCATGCTGCAGGTATTCCACTGCTTTATCTTTAGGCTCTTGTGCCTTTGCTTTGCATGCTGCACGTATTCCACAGCTTTCTCTTTAGACTCCAAGTGTCTTTGCTTTCCATGCTGCAGGTATTCCACTGCTTTATCATTAGACTCCAAGTGCCTTTGCTTTCCATGCTGCAGGTATTCTGCAGCGTTCTCTTTAGGCTCCGGGTGTCTTTGCTTTCCATGCTGCAGGTATTCCACTGCTTTATCTTTAGACTCCAAGTGTCTTTGCTTTCCATGCTGTAGGTATTCCACTGCTTTCTCTTTAGGCTCCAGGGGTCTTTGCTTTCCATGCTGTAGGTATTCCACTGCTTTATCTTTAGGCTCCGTGTGTCTTTGCTTTTCATGCTGCAGGTATTCCACTGCTTTATCTTTAGGCTTTAGGTGTCTTGTGCTTTCCATGCTGCAGGTATTCCGTTGCTTTCTCATTAGACTCCAAGTGTCTTTGCTTTCCATACTGCAGGTATTTCACTGCTTTATCTTTAGGCTTTGAGTGTCTTATATTCTCATACCCTCAAGGTGCAGATATTCTTCAGAATTATCTTTGGCCTCTGAGTGTCTTTGCCTTCCATGCTGCAGGTATTCCACCATGTTATCTTTAGGCTCTGGTGTCTTTGCTTTCCATGCTGCAGTTATTCCACCGCTTTCTCTTTTTCTCTGGTGCCTCTGCTTTCCATGCTGCAGGTATTCCACAGCTTTCTCTTTAGATTCTGTGGGGCTTATTTACAAGTCCCTTGCGCCACTTTCGCGTCACTTTTAACATGGGAAAAGTGACGCAAAAGTGGCGCAAGGGGCTTGTAAATCTGCCCCTAAGTGTCTTTTCTTTCCATGCTGCAGGTATTCCACTGCTTTATCTTTAGGCTCCAGGTGTCTTTGATTTCCATGCTGCAGGTATTCCACTGCTTTCTCTTTAGGCTCTGTGTGTCTTTGCTTTCCATGCTGCAGATATTCCATTGCTTTATCTTTAGGCTCCGGGTGTCTTTGCTTTCCATGCTGCAGGTATTCCACTGCTTTATCTTTAGGCTCTGGTTGTCTTTTCTTTCCATGCAGCAGGTATTCCACAGCTTTATCTTTAGGCTCTGGGTGTCTTTGCTTTCCATGCTGCAGGTATTCCACTGCTTTATCTTTAGGCTCTGGTGTCCTTGCTTTCCATCCTGCAGGTATTCCACAGCTTTATCTTTAGGCTCTGGGTGTCTTTGCTTTCCATGCTGCAGGTATTCCACTGCTTTATCTTTAGGCTCTTGTGCCTTTGCTTTGCATGCTGCACGTATTCCACAGCTTTCTCTTTAGACTCCAAGTGTCTTTGCTTTCCATGCTGCAGGTATTCCACTGCTTTATCATTAGACTCCAAGTGCCTTTGCTTTCCATGCTGCAGGTATTCTGCAGCGTTCTCTTTAGGCTCCGGGTGTCTTTGCTTTCCATGCTGCAGGTATTCCACTGCTTTCTCTTTAGGCTCTGTGTGTCTTTGCTTTCCATGCTGCAGATATTAGGATCACTGACATAATATCGACTACAAAAATATCGAATATACAAAATATCGGCGTCTAAATATCGACTACAATAATATCTACTACCTATACTTATTTATAAAATTACTAAAATCGTCCACCACAATATCGAAATGCTAAATATCGTTACATTAAATATCGTTTAAATTTTTATAACATACAACATTACAAAAATATCGAATACCAAAATATAGACATCAATAATATCGACTTTTTAGAAATATCGACTATATAAAAACTGCTCAATTAAATATGTCTTTATCACCAAATATAAATTCACATTATAAAACAATATAAAATACTTAAACAACATAATAAAATAATTTGCAAACACATCAATATATAAAAAATATATTTTGGCTATACAAACATATTACAATAATTAAATATAAACTTTAAATATATAATACTTACATTATTTCACATTAAAAACAACATTTAAATTATTTACAAAAAGTAAAAAGATAAAATATTTACTTTCTACTAACAGTTTCTTAATTAGCGTTTCCCTTATATGGAAAGAAAGTGCCAAAACAATAAAAACAATTAACTTCAACGAATAAAACGCTTACATTTCAAAATACACCAATAACATTAAGGGGGTCATTACGATGGCGGGCGGAAGCACAACCGCCGTGCTGGCGGATGCAAAAACCACCAGTTACCGCCGGCACGCAGCAGTCCACACGCCCGCCCAATTACGATGCAAAAAGTAGGCCAAACACCGCCGGCAAGCCAGCAACACCGTCCGCCATCAAAGTGCGTCCGTACACGTAGCGGCGCAGCACAATTGACACACACCGTCCGACGAAATCACGTCCCGCCCGGCGTATAAATTACGATGCCGCAAACAAACGGCTCCCACGGCTAAGAGATACCGTACGACAAACCGAAGCGGTAACACGGACGCCGAGCACGGACAACGAAGAAGCGGCTCCCCGAGCATGAATCCAGCACTGCAGGCCCTCCCCATGCTCTTGCTGATGCACCACCAAGGACGCAACGTACCGCGGAGACGCAGGTAGGCACACACACAACAAGTGCACGCAAACAGCGCACACAGTGCAAGGGCGGAAAAAGCGGACAACCCCCCACCAGCGCGTGTACACTACACATCCACCATTGCATCCACATATGACACAAAGGCCAAATCGTAACATCGCGTAACACATGTGTACACACCACCTGGGACTAGGAACCAACCACCCCGTCACGGCCCCAAAGCGGCGATGACGCCGCCACACATGCGCACAACGCAGAGGCCAACCGCAGCGCCATGCATGCGTCGCACACAGACACAGGGACACAACCAAGCAGCACACACATCAGCCTCACCCCGAACGCACATGACACGTGACAGGCCTGCCACAGACATGTCCCCAACGCCCAATTCACGGACAACACCCAACGCCACACAACCGACGCACACATGTCAGTGAAGTCACGCAACAGCAGGACACACCCCAGTGTAACAAACATGGCGTAGCACACAGCGGCGGCAACACCAACTAGGAGAAGCAGGGCCCCTTCGGGAAGAGGAACGCCAGTACCACACTGAAACACCCATACCACCCTGCACATATGAACAAGACATATAAAACGGAACACCAAAGAGCCCGGGGACCGACAACAGGTGGCCCAAGAATAACATTCACACACAAGGCCCAACGCAGAGCGGAAAGGCAGCCTGCCGCCCACACAAGGGAGAGCAGACAGCACTGAATGACCTTCCATTCCAACTCCGAAACCACAGCCCTACGACAGAAGCCGGTGAATACAGCCATTGTCCAAGAAAAGACCAACACAGGCATGCCGAGGAGACCGACCACAGGGCAGATAGCGCATATCACAGAAGCACACAACGGACGGGGAGGAAAAAAATAACACTCCCCCATGTCGGCCACATGCAAGTTAATTGGAAGGAGTCACACATCACTGACCTTGAACTGTCTGAGAAGCATGTGGGATGAGGGCCCATGTCCTCCGCACAAGCCAACAGAACACAAGACCTGTCTCCCTACGACTACACAGAGCTCACAGCAACCTCGGAGCGTGCACATTGCAGACTGCACACACAGCCGGAGCACGCCACCACAACGCACCGCTGCGAAATGGCAACCGCAACACACCTACCCAACTACGCCGGACAGCTCAAGCTGTACAAAACCAACCTGATACATATATTGGGATGCGATCTCCTGTCCCTGCTGAACGTAAGTTACCGACTGACTTACCGCATCACATTGTTCAGCTGCGTCATGCCCGTCTTCTACTGTCGGAGGTGTCCCTACCAGCATCCCGTGGAGATATGCCTCTCCAACCCGGCATGTCTAAAGGCGGACCTGCTACCACTACTCCTCCCTCTGGACGCACACGACAGGGCCTGCTCTGCCTATGGGGGCATGGCGTATGTGGCCAACATCGCACCCGCACTGAAATGGGACCACTGTGCCTCCACACGACGGATCATCGAGAACAGCTACATCGAATGTCACCCAGCATGCCCCATCATGGTCCTCCAAGGGACAACTTACGAACAACACCTTGACAGCCACCATCCGCTACATTGGCTGGCAAACATGTACACCACCAATGACATGGAAGCCCTGCTGGGCGGCATCGCATACCTGACAACCTGTAAATTCGTCGGACCACAACGCAGGTTCCCGATTGACCTATGATGTCCAACCCCGCACCCATGCTTAGCTTCCGCACGGACTGGCCAGTCACCACCACAACAGCCATACCAAACGACCGGCAACTGTAACCACACCATCAACGACATCGCCATGACATCGGATATGACCGGGACATGCACACTGTTCCCCATCACATCCAGGAACACCGCATGCATCGTGGGAGGCAGTGGCATGGGGTCTGTGTATCGCACCCACATGGACGGAACTGCACGATTAACCAGGACACGACATGGATCCAGCGCCCATGGACACACACACCGCTCAGTGGACATGAATAGGTCGCCTGGAGTCTGTGGGTGCTGCACCCCTCCCACCCCCGCCCCGGGAATCCCATACCAGGACCCTTGCATGGACGACAAGTGCATACAACACGACCCCAGTGACTGTGACATGTCCAGTAACCACCACATTGCAACAACAAGTGGCACGCCGCTGCATGCACGCAAGCACATGCCCTGATGTCATCTCACATGCACGCGTGCATGAGGAACAACCGCAGCAAACCTGTCACATGGAACTGAGATGGACTGTGCCCATGATGCCAAGCGGTCTGGTAGGCTACATGTATACCGTCTGTGTCAAAGTCCGCAGCTCCGCAGCTATACGTAAATGTACATTAGCACAGCCTTGGCCAAGCAGATGTAACTCTGAAGCCCACATCCCACATGCAACAGCCAATCACATGTAACCCCACACCCTATCCCATTTGCAATCATGCTCAGTATATCCTCAACATGTATTCCGCTGCCAGTAGTGTCCACTATACTGCATCACAGAGGACAGAAGACTCAATATAATGTTTGAAACCAAAACTGTCTCCGCTGACTCATTTCACAAGTACGAATGAGAGAGGATGAGAGTATGTGAAGTACACGGCAGTCGTGACATGACCATGTAGTCCACTGGTATTGGATGTCAACGCAAATGAGTAGCACAACTGTGGAAGACACACATGTGTCGTGTGAAGTCGTATGGACGCAGTGCTCAGGTGGGTGGGTGTGACGGGTAGATGCGCACATGCCAAGTTGGAGCACGCCGTGTTGGGAGGGGTCATGAACAGTACACCACCGCTTCCCTGGGCATTGTGAGAGGACACCTGTCGGGGGAGTGAACACGTGTGTGCACAGCAGCCGGGCACACGTACAAAGCGGTACCAGGCGCACCTCAGCCCACCCTCTGTGGACAAGCTGGATCCTGTTGTGCGCCCGCCATGCCCCTTGACAAGGCACACACAGCCCCAGTCGACCAGGTGTAACCCCAACATAGTCAATCCGCACAGGCGATACAGGGCACGGGATGGCAGTGGAGCATGGTGTGTGAGAGGTCTCCTCGCGCTCCTCCTGGTCATATCACGCAGGCAATAGAACCTCAACGTCTAGCATGGCACAAGTCAAATGGAAGTGTAGGGGGACGCACCACAGCACGAGCAGCACTGACGTCACGGGAGGTGGCTCGCACCATCCCATCCATTGCCCATTATACCAACCACGCCACATGCCATTGCGACTAAGTGCAAGCGCGTGCGCCACCACCCCCGAGCCCTCCCCAGAGAGGCCAAAGAGTGAATGTGTGGGCCATCAGTCACAGACGGACGCGGCCTGGCCGCAAAGGCAGCCACAGCCACTGGGTGTCGCAGGTGGCGGATCCGGAAGGCGAAGACTGTGATGCATAGTCCATGCAGGCCGGGTCTCCATTTGGGGCACCACGCAGGTGGACGGCGTCCCGCAACACATCATACCCTGAGACAGCCCACTCGTGCAACTGGACCCACACATACACTCCTTGCCCTCTCTGGTGCGTGCTCGGGGCTGCCTGTGCAAGCGCTAGCCTCGCAGGTGCACATGCATATTGGGGGAGCGAGGGGAGGACATGAGGGCTGGGGCGAAGATGACTGTATCACTGTCAGTGAGTACAAGGGATGACCCAGATGTGGAAAGGAAGAGACGTGTCCCGTGTGTACTGCAACTAGTCGCCAATCCAACTACCCCCCCGGAATGTAAGCCCGCACCTAGGCCCGCCCATCCGCCACATCGAATATACCACCAGCACGACAACCTTCCCATTCGAAACACTGACTGGGGGTGGCGACCAGTGAACAATCATGTGTAGCCTACCCACGCGTACATGTGGGCCCTCCATGATCCATGTCACCTGCGGCAAAGTCATGACATGCGCAATGAGGGAAGTGAGGAGAGCTGTCCGCCCCACGCACAGAAGGTGCATCAGCTCCACAGACCCAGCAGCGAGTCCAGCAGGGGTCACATGTGCAGGGGCAGCTGTGCCTGGTGTGAAGGCACATGCATATAGACAGCACATCGACCAATGTGTAGTCTGCCCACATCTACAGTCCATCATCATGCGGACATAGGAATTGAACACAGGGCAACACATCTTAGTGGGTGCACCCACCGTGACCAACAATGCGCAATCATCGACGTACCCGCCCTGTGCATGGCCCCCCACCCAACGGAGGCACATCCAGTGCCACCATCCCACACACACAAGCCTTCCACGGAACATGCTGTGTCCAATGGTCAGTACAGAGTCAGCGCCCATCTGGTGGATCCTGAACAGGAGACACATGCACACACATGCCAGCTCCCACTATGTACGTCTGCCACCTGGCACGTGCAATGTAACCTCTCACCTGTGACGTGTGACTGCAAGCACACAGCCGTCTTGGCATGGGGCTGTCAATGTGGACACCTGTCAATGTTTCGGGAGGTGTGATCCGTACAGTGCTGTACATAGGGTGCAGTGCTGACACCTACTACTGTCTCATATCCCCTCGTGCCACAGGTCCCACTTGTTTTGGCCGCTCAGCCTGTGCCCACATCGTCGTCGTCGTGTGCCATACTCATCCAGCCTCGGAAGCAGTTCCATGCTCAGCAGACATTCATGTTGCCGTGGCGTTGCCGCTTGACGAATATGCAGTCAGTCCCCATCAGCACGCCCCGCAAGTCATTGGGGCCTAGATCCCCATGTGCATGCACATGGCAGTGGTTTGTATCACTAGCCATTGCCATTGTTGGGAGACCTGTGTAAGTGTATTGTGGCCGTGCCGTCCCAGCTTGACAGCTGGGCTGTGGCTCATGTGCTTGCTCAGTCATGTCAGTGATGTGTATGCGAAATTGCTATGTGTTGTGTTGCTTTGACATGTGTCCACTGCCATTTTCCCTAGGCGGAGACCGAACATTGACCGCCCATACCAATTGCTGGCGGACATGGACGATACAGAGGTCATTAGGAAGTTTCGGCTGGACAGGCCAACCCTGCATCGACTGTGTGCCATGTTGGAACCCCATCTCCGTCCCCGCAGGGTGTATCCGACAGCTGTCACCCCCACGGCTAAGGTGATGGCCGCCATGCATTTCTTCGCCACTGGGTCATTCCAGCACACAGTGGGCAGTGGAGGAGGGATGTCCCAGCCCATGTTCAGCAAGGTGCTGAGGGATGTACTGGCAGCCATGATGCTGTACCGAAACAGGTACATCCGCTTCCCCAGGGCTCGTGAATTGGCGGCAGTGAAGGGTGCATTCTATGCCCTTGGCAGAATCCCACACGTCGTTGGAGCCATTGACTGCACACATGTTGGCCTTGTTCCACCACAGGCCACTGAGCACCTGTACCGCAACAGGAAGCACACGCACTCCCTGAATGTGCAAGTGGTGTGCCTTGCGGACATGGTGATCACCCACGTGTGTGCAAAGTTCCCAGGCTCGGCCCATGACGCACACATAATGCGCAACAGCATCTTGCCACGACTGATGTCCAATCTGCAACAGGATCGTGGCTGTATTGTCGGTGAGTATGTGGAGTGGTGTAGCGTGCTGGTTGTGCGATGCTGTCCCCTGTCCAGTTGGAATAGCAACGGTTCTCTGTGTCCCTCACACCCAGGTGACTCTGCGTACCCGAATGGGGCATGGCTGCTCAGTCCATTGAGGAATCCTCGCACCCCAGCAGACGATCGCTACAATGAGGCACATGGGAGGACCAGACGTGTGGTCGAGCGTACCTTTGGCCTCCTCAAGTCCAGGTTCAGGTGCCTGGACCGCACCGGGGGTGCGCTGGCGTACTCCCCACAGAAGGTGTGCCAGATAGTGGTGGCGTGCTGCATGCTGCACAATCTGGCCATTCGGAAGCAGATCCCCCTCATCGTGGATGACGGAGATCAACCAGGGCCCCAGCCCGCAGACCAGGACAGCTCGAGTGAGGAGGACAGCGGAGAGGAGGAAGCTGGTAATGTGCGGCAGCAGCTCATCGCCCACTACTTCACTTGACGGTGAGTGTCCATGTACGACGGCTGATGTGGCTGTATCTGTGCAGGTGTGTGTGTGCTGTGTCAGGGTGGCCGTTTGTTCACTGCGTGCTGTGTGTCAACGCTCCATGGCCAGGGTAGTATGCCACTGTTGGTGGCTGTGGCATTGTGCCCTATTGCTCTGTGCGATGTGTGTACATTGCTTGTAGTTGTTGACATGTACTGTGTGATGGGTGTGTGACACACTCATTGAATGTGCTCCTGTTCTGTCTCCCACCCCTAGGTCCCTACAGGCCCTCCGGTTCCATTGCCATGCCACGCATCAGGTGCCTTTCCGCCCAAGGTGGCCGTTGTATTCCGTACAAATAAAACACAGGGCACAAACAGCAGTTTGTGTAAGAGGTGCATTTATTTCAAACTGTGACATGTGATTGTGTGCGAGGTGATGACAAAAGTGGTGCGTGCAGTGACAATGAGCTGTCGGTCACGGCTGCGTGATGCTCAGGGTGTACCCACTTGTTCCATGTCCATGGTCCAACAGACACATGCCATCCAGATGGCTGTGTGGAGTGGGATCGTAGTCCAAGTCAATGCAGTGGGTGGTCAAGGAAGGCTGGCTGGCTGCCTCACTTGCGTCTGGAGCGTGCGTAGTCCTCCCGGGAGATCTGTTTGTACTTCGGACGGCCCCTTCCACGTTTGGGAGGGGGTGTGTGGTGGCGACCTGCTGGTGGGGGTGAGGTGTGCTCACTGGCTGTGGACGCAGGGGTACTGGACACTGCTGCTCGACCCTGCGCCCCGGCAGGTGGTGGCGGTGGTGGAGCTGCTGTCCCTGGCTGTGACCTCACCACCAGCTGGCCCATGAGGTCCACGAGTTGGCCCATACGGGCGTCCATGGACCTCAGCACCCCCAGCGCCTCCCGCGTGTCTGAAGCACACCTGGCCCATTGTCCTTGGGCCTCTTCATAGGCCCCAAGGACTCTGGCCATTTGAGGCAGGGCATGGCTCCCAGGGGAGACTTGCGTTTCCCTGACCCTGCTCCTCCTACCAGTACTGCTGCCACCGGCCTGCCCACTAGCCACATTGCTCACCACGGTCCTTCCTGTGGCTCCCAGGGTGGATCCAGTCGGCCGGGCCACCACCTGCGCTGGGGCTGGTGCCAGCGAAGACGTGGTGGTGGTGGCGGCGGTGGTGGTCGGTGCGGCGATGGTGGCGGTTGCGGCAGTGGTAGTGGCCGCAATGACCGTGGGTGTGGCCGCAATGACCGTGGGTGTGGCCGCAATGACCGTGGGTGTGGCCGCAATGTCCGTGGGTGTGGCCGCAACGACAGTGGCAGCAGGGGCTGGGAATGTTCAGCAGCCCTGGGTGATGGGTTGGTGGGTAGGAGGGGTCCTGGGGAGCGGCTGGGCCCTGCCACACCAGATGGGCCTGCTTGGTGGTCCGTGTCCGAAGAGGAGGACAGATCCTCCACATCCGTGTGTCCTCGTTGGGGGCTTGTAGGCTGGCTGTGCTGGCTGCTGTCTCCATCCCCAGCATCCAGCAGTTCGTCACCTGTGGAGAGAATGAGATTTGTTATTGTGTTGCACCTGGCGAAGTATGTATTTGTCGTCTGACATTAACAGTTCGTGCAATCTCGTACATGGGTTTCCCGGAGGCGTGTGTGTGGCTGTACCATTTGTAGTTGTGTGTGCTTGGCAATGGGACTGTGTGCTGTGCACATGTGGCATGGGACGGATTGGCCATGCCGATGGGTGTGTTGCTGTGCCCCTACTTATTGTGACTCTGGTGTATGCGGGCTCCTGGCCCATCCTGGGTCTGGTTTGTACTTTGCTTTTGGTGTTCAAATGGGACGCTTAGGAACGCATATGGCAACATGGGGGCCATGCCCCAGATTCGCATTTGGGAGGGAATATGCTTTTGGGGTACATGCTGTGAGCCATGGGTGCCGAACGTGACATGTGTTGTGGCAGCATGACAGTGCATGGTCTGAGGTGTGTGCATGCCTGACATGGCCTGCATATTTGCTGTCTGTTGTGATTACTGGACATGGCATTGGACGCATCGTTATGAGTGAGTGATGGTTGTGTGCCAGCCAACGTATTGCAGTTGTCCCATCTCCTTGGTGTGCGTGCTGCCCTGTGCCATGTGCATCACTGCAGTGCTCATGGGGGGTGTGGCCCATGTTGTGTGTTGTTGCTCACAGTGTGGCGTGCGCTTCATTGACTTCTGGCACATGGTTGGTCATGGGCATGTATCTTAGCGTGACTGCTGTATGTGTGGCAGCTGTGCGGATGACATGCCTTTCATGAGACTGGGGCTGACGGATGGGATGGATGGTATGTTGTATGTGCATGGTGTGTCTGTGTGTTTGATGGGTTCAGTGGTGTTCGTGTGCATTTATGTTGTTCCGCTCTGTTGCGTCTAGTGTTGTTTGTCTTACATAGGCGTAGTTGTGGGGTGTGTGGTTGACAGGCAGTAGGGGCTACATGGACAGGACTTCAATGGTGTTTCGGTTGTGTGTGATGAGTTGCACAGTGGCTGCCGTGTGGTACTATATTCAGTGTGGCTTGTGCATGCAGACGTGGCTCCTTGGGTGTTGCTGTGTCTGTGATGGGTCATGTGAGGTGTGAGTCTGTGGTTCATGTCCGTGTGCACATTGTTCACTTGTTCGTGACGGTGGGCGGTGCTGCGTGTTCGTCTGCTACGTGACATGTCCCATGTGTTGGTCGTGTTACGGTCCTCATGCCTCCAGTAATCCAGCCCTGTCCAGTTTCCCACCTGCAGGTTGTTCGGGCGTGCACTGTACTGGATGCCACATGGTTCTAAGCGGGGGTGCTCCATGTTGCAGGTCTGTGGGGGTGGGGGGGTGTTGTGGGTCGTGGTGGTGGCTGGACACCCACTGACACCGATTGTTGTGGATCGTGATGTCTACCTTTCGGCTGTCGGTGTGCACTGCGGTGGCTGACACGTGGCTGTGGGGGGTGGGGGATGCTCCTCCTTGCTGTGCTGTGGGACTAGGGGCCTGGTGTGTGTTGTACTTGGGCTGTCCACCCTCCCACCCACTGCACTTTGTGTTCCTGCCACTTACCTGTTACTTGTCGGTTAGTGCAGCTATGGCGGACACATGGGTGTGGTGGGTGCTCGTTGTGGCGCTTCTGGCGTACTCGGGGACCTGTTGGTGGTTACGTGGCTGGCTGAGTGTACACATGTCCCCACGTATCTTACAGTTGTTCGGTTTGGGCTGTGTGTGGTGGTGTCTGTTGCATGTGTGTGTGATGTGTTGTGTATTGTGTGCTGGACATGGGGGTGTTTGTCCCTGGGAGCTGTGGCATGGTGGTAGTGCATGTGAGTACATAGCGGTGTGCTGGTATACATTAGTTTGTACTTACCAGCCTCCACTCCCCCTGCTAATCCGGCGAGGATCTCCGGATGTATGATGACTCGCACCTTCTCCTCCCACGCTTTGAAGGTCTTGAAGAGCGCGGGATTCCCTCCGCCAGTGACGGCTGCCAGCTCTCTGTTCTTGCTCTCCTTCTTCTTGACCAGGCTCTTGACGTCATTCCACCATTTGTTGATTTCAACTCTGTTCCTGGGCAGGGTCCCGACTGCATTGACCTGGTCTACGATCCGGTTCCACATTCTCTTTCTGGTGGCTAGTGGTGTGTGCTGGACCAGGTTCCCATAGATTTGTGGGTGCACCTTGATGATCTCGTCGACCATGACCGTCAGCTCAATGGGCGTGAACTTGGGCATTCTTTGTGGTGCCATGGTGTTTGTGGTGCTGGTGCGGTGTGTGTTGTGTAATGTGCAGGGGGTTTGTGGTGCCGGTGTTTGGTGGTGGTGGTGGTGGTGGTGGTTGTGATGTGTGCGTTTCTGTGGTGTGCTGCTGTCCTTGCTGTGTCACTGTGTCCTCTCCTCTCCTCTCTAGTTTGCAATGTTGCAAGGGGTTGTGGTCTGTGGGAGTGCTGCTTTTGTACTTACCTATGTGGGTGTGTCCTCATGGTCTGTTGTTTTCAGGTGTGTTGTGTCTGGTGTTCTGGCCTTTGTAGTTTTTGTTTGTCCAGGGGGTGTTTTCGGGATGTGTACTGTGCTTGTGTATTTGTGCGTGCCTTGTTGTGTGGACTTGTTGGCCATGTTGTGTGCGATTGTTTTTGTCAGCGGATGGTTTCTGTGCAGGGACGTGGGCGCCATGGCTTCTGCCGTGTCGATTCTCATCGGCGTTGTTTGCGCAGGCGGGCGGTATATTTGTAGTTTTCCCGCGCTCATGGCGGTGCGATCGTAATCTCACGTGCGGTGTGTTGGCCGTGAGCGCGGGCGGTTTTGTGTTGTCGCTGCGTGTTTCCGTCCGTGGCGGGCGGTTTGACTCCGACTCGGACGATGGCGGGCGGTATCTTGTGTGATTTTTCCGCCGATGGCGGTTTTCGGTTGTGTCATCGTAATGGCGTGGTCGGTGTTCAGACGGTGTGTGCGGGCGGATTTTTGCCGCTTCCATGCCTGGCGGATTTTTTACGCCGGGTATCGTAATGGCC